>VYZW01016498.1:0-16304 GCA_013401315.1 Balaeniceps rex | reverse complement strand
GGATCAGGAGTGTCGGGGGGGATGTGGGGTGTATGAGGGGGATCAGGGGCGTCTGGGATGTGGGGCAGGAGGTATGTGGGGTGGGGGGCCCTATGGAGCTGCATGCATTGCGGGGGTCAGGGGTGCATGGACACCCTGGGCGGGTACCGTGAGCATGGGGGCGGTTTTGGGGTGCGCTGCAGGGGGTGCAGAGGAGTTGGTGCGGGAGAGGAGATGCCGACGGGCTGAGGTTTGGGGCGAGCGTTTCTGACCAGGCTGGATAAAACCTCCGCTTCTGGCTTTATTTTAGGGCTCTGTTCACCTACGAAGGCAACAGCAACGACCTGCGAGTGGCCGGCTCCGGAGGTGAGCATCTTAGGGACCGTCCCCCCCTCGCCTGGCGCCGCCGGCCGAGCCTGGGGTTGTTTGCGGGGCCCAGCTCACGAGGCCTGGCTGGCTTTTGTCGGCTCGGTGCTTCTGGTGGCATCCAGCCTCCGCCTGGAACGGCTCCAGCGGTGGGAAACGTCGCTCTCTCCCTCGCCCCTCAGTGAAGGGTGATTTTTATTTTAATCCCTGAGCCTGTTCTCGCCCTTCGGCGCCGGCGAGGGGCGGTCTTGGCGGCGGGGATGAGTGCGAGGGCGCGCGGCTGGGAGCACCGGGGTGTTTGGTGCAGTTTCTGAGCGAGGAAAATAGAGAAGAGTCTTGGAGGCAGGCGGGAGAGGCGCCTGCGTACCTCTGCCTTCTCCTTGCCTTTCGTTTCCCTCTTTTCTGAAGGATCCAAAGTTTGGGTCCTTGTCCCTCTTTGCCGTCTTGAAATATTTTAGATCCCAGCCGGCCGCAGCGTGAGATGAAGCAAGGACCACGAAGCGCTTCAAAGCCGGCTTTCTCAGGCTGGCGATTCCATCTCGCCGCTGCTGAAGTGCCTCTTCTCTCTTCGGTTCCCTGCTTCGTGGGACTTTTTTTTTTTTATTTTATTTTTTTTTTTATCCGGCTGCCGATTCCCACACAAACGCTTCTTGATGCAAAGCTAAAGCTGGTAGAAAGCAACACATCCAGGCAGGTTTCTCCACTCGCTAGATTTGCATCCTCCAGCGCTCGGCTCTATTCCCTCGCCGGCTGCCTTTCTCATTTGCAAGTGTTTCTCACAACCCACGAAGCTCTCAGCGACCGCAGTCAGGTGAGATGTTTCTGGGCAGCTTTGCAGGGTCTGGCGAAGCCCGCGGTGCGGGTGGTTTGGTGCTGGGGCCTTTTGTTCAGCAAAAGCTCTTAAACCCAAGCTGCGGGGAGCCTCGGGGAGGCTGCAACTGCCTGAGGAGCACCGGATCCGCACCAGCGAGCGGCTGCGGGGGGCTGTCGGTGGGGCTGAGACGCAGATTTGCTGCTGTCGAAGAGTTAGGGTTGTATGGAAGAGGGATCTGCATTTAGGGCTCGCCCGGGTGTTAGCTGCTCGGTGAGTTTTGTGCGTAAATTAAAAGTCCCGGCGTGGTTTTTATGCTGGACCCCGCTTAGTGAGGTGCGGCAAAACTCTGCCGCTCCCTGTTACCGGAGCCCCGAGCGCTCCGCAGAGCTCTGCTCCTCCCGGAACCTCCCTTTGTGTCCTGCCGTGCCTGCCACCGTGGCGTTAGACATTGACCCGGCAAACACACAGCCCCGGGCCCCTCCCGGCGCCCGGCGAGGGCTCCCGTCAGCCGACCGGCTTCAGAATTCCAGCCTTAAACTTTTCCGCTGGGCTTGGAAACCACTGTGCCAAATTTAGAGCCGAAGCATAAATATTTAATAGCGGAGAAGAAAACGATCTGGGGTCCTGCTGCAGTGCAGAGCAAGACAGGCTCGGCTGTGCAGTTGCTGCTGGTGTTTGATGGTTCGCAGTAGCTCGTTTTCTGCTTTTCAGGGGTCAGACAAACCACAGTAGGAGGAATCGGGGTCTGTGGGAATTTTTTTGAAATGACAGCACATGTTTTTGCCTTTTTCCTCCTTTTCTGGTAGTTTTTTGGCATACGCTTTTTAGCGAGAGCGACGCTGCGGTTCGTGGGGCAACGCAGCGCTTTCCGTCGCTCGCCCGTCTTGCCCAACCCCTCTGCTGAGCCTTGCACAATGTTTTTCCCCTCTGCGCAGAGGTGGGCTCTCCTCCTCCCTCCCCGAGCTCCTCGCCGGGAGCAAAGGCCTGCCTGGAGGGGCCCCGTGGGTTTAACACCGGCGAGGAAAGCGTGAGGGCAGGAGTTTCCTCCTACGGTTTGTGAGCGTGACCTTACCCCGTGCTAGCGTCTCGGTTTCTTCTCGACTTCCCGTTTGACGAAGCAGGGCTCGTCACAGCCGCCGCCAGACTTAGAAGGTGGGACGGGAACAAGGCGTAGCCGGTTCCTCCACCGCTTCTCGGGACCTTTCCGATCGCCGTCGAGCTGTTTTCCGGCGGTGGAGGTGCTCGCCGGAGACCTCGCAGTGCGGTTTAGTGTAGGAACCTGTGGGCAGAGTTTGCAGCTGCCTGCTCTGGTTAAAGCGCCTAATTAGCCTGGGGCACATGAGCATCTCCTCTCCCTTCTCTGTCGTCACTCGACTTGCCTTATGGACCCGGGATCTTTCCGTATGTGGGTTTGTGCTTGTCGCAGCGAAGGTCTGAGGAAGAGGAGCTCCGGCGGCGAAGGCTGCTGGGGACGGGGGCGTGGGTGAGAGCGGGCTGAGGCTCGGCTCCTGCACAAACGAGCAGGTAACGGAAGGACCAGGGCAAGCACGAGGGGTCTGAAATAGCCTCGGCGTAGGACAACTCCAGATCTAACAGGAATAATCTTCAGGAAATAAACAGCCAGGAGGCTGCAACCTCTGCAGGCTCGGCCGTTGCCACCACGTGTACGTGATCTGCTCGTCTCACGGCCTCTCGTTTCTCTCCCGGGGCAGATGGTGGCCTGGAGGAGATGGTGGAGGAGCTCAACAGCGGGAAGGTGATGTATGCCTTCTGTAGGGTGAAGGATCCTAACTCCGGCCTGCCCAAATACGTCCTCGTCAACTGGGTGAGTGGGGACCGGGGTGGGACCTGGTGGAAATAAATGACCGCTTCTGCCTTTGGTTCTCTCTGGAACCATAGTTGCCGAGCGCTCGGCAGCCAGCATGGTGAATCCCCTTCGCCAAGCTGCAGTACCGAGGGCGTACCGTGCCCACCGCTGCGGGCGCGTGGTCCAGACCCCGTGGACACGGGTGAAGAGAGCCTGGGAGGATTCACCTCCCCGTTGCATCTCTTTGGCCGTGTAAACTCGCCCGGCTGGCGGTGACGCTGCCGGTAAATGGCTCTGAACCCATCTAGGACGGGTTGAATGAAGCGCTTGAGGATCAGCAGGAGCCTGGAGCCCTCATGGTGTAGCCGTTGTCCCTGGGCAGGAGGCTCGCCGTCTCCCTCTGGGCAGTGCTTGCCGCAGAGCGGCGACCTTTTCCACGCAGGAAGCCCTGGCGAAGCCCTCCCCGTGGCCAGCGTGGATGATTTGCGGGCTTAGATCAAGGCGCTGCTGCTATAAAAACAGCTTGGGGTGGGATTCTCGGGTAAGCAGGTGCCGGTGGTTTCTCTTTGCAGACTGGCGAAGGCGTGAACGACGTGAGAAAAGGAGCCTGCGCCAACCACGTCAGCACTGTAGCGAACTTCCTAAAGGTCTGGTCCTCTTTTCCTTGCGTCCTCCCCAGATCGGTGGGCCCTGGGCTAGGGAACCTGCGTGGCTCACGCTGCCCTTTGGGGTGGCACAGAGGCGTCTTTGCAGGCAGGACCGTGCCCAGGAGAGGCTGGGGGCTCTGCCCCAGCACTTGACGCTCCCTATAGAACCGTAGAATCGTTAGGGTTGGGAAAGACCCCTGGGATCACCTTGTCCAACCATCAACCAAGGGTTGGTTACGTGGTGCATAACCCAGGTGCGCGTTTCGGAGGCTGATTCGCAACGCAAACCCCTTGCAGTCGAACACAGCTCTGGAGACCGCAGAGGAGGCGAAACGAGCCTCTCTCCCCCTCGCAAGCGTTTGCTTTCCCGGCGTTGTGTTATCTCAGAGTGGCCGGTGACCTCCCGTTGTCACCTGAGCCCTTTTCCTTCCCTTGGGAGCTCGAGGAGCGCAGACAGGACCCGTCGAAGCCGCATGGTGGGGTTAGTGGCCCCCGGAGTCGCCCTCTCACTCCCGTGCTGGCTTTCTCCCTGCTCAGGGGGCTCACGTCACCATCAACGCGCGCGCGGAGGAGGACGTGGAGCCTGAACTCATCATGGAGAAGGTTGCCAAGGCCTCCGGGGCCAACTACAACTTCCACAAGGAGAGCAGCAAGTTCCAGGACTCGGGCCCTCAAGCTCCCGTGGTGAGTTTGCTCCGCAGGGGCTTTCTCGTCCCTCTGGGCTTGCAGTCGGGCAGGGCAGAGTCCGGGGCCGGCGTCTCGCTGGGGTGGAAGGGGCTCCCCGTGCTTTGACGTGACCGTGGAAGCACCAATGACTTTGCCCAGGGCTGGTTCCTCTTTCTGGCTTGTTGCAGAGTGAATCAGGGCGAGAGCACGGGGTGGTGGCAGAGCTGAGATGTCCTTGCAGCAAGCAGAAGGGCCAAGCTCTCCTCTCCGTAGGCCCAACCGTTTTGTCTAAGCAGGACTGATGCCCCCCAGTTCTATCCAGCTTTTTAGAGACACAAAAGCTCCAGCTTTTCAAATTCGCAGAGGATCTGCGAGGCCTGGGGCTCCTCCGAGGCTGTGGTGCAGCCGAGGGGCAGGGAACGAGGCGCGTCGGCGCAGCGGCGTTTCGACCTGCTGGCAAACGAAAACTGAGGCTTCCCTCGGTGCTGGGAAGTGTCGGGGCCAGAGATCTCACAACTTCCTTTCTTTCGATGGGGAAACGTTCTGTAGGAAGGTGGTTTTTTTAACGCGCGCACCGAGCAAGCGAGGTTTCTCAGCTGCGCAAAGGGGAAGCTCGGCTGCACACGCTCTCTGGCTCTGCATTGCTTGACCCCGCTCTGAGATGTGGGTACAGAGCGAACCTGAGCCATGCACGACGCTCGCTGTCCCCCCGGCCCCGCTTTGCTGTGGCTGCGCCAGGCTCCCGTGTGTCCTGGTCACTTCTCCGCTGGCTGCTCCAGCCCGGGCTCCGCAGGCGACCTGATTTTTGCTTGAGGCACGATGAAAACCAGGTTGGAAGTCGCCGTTTTTGGTGACGTGCGCATCACCGGGCCTTGGCCGGCCCTTCTTTAAAGTCTGGGGCAAAGCCTCAGGTTGCGGTAACTTTTATAAAGTCACAGACTGTGCTGGACGCGGGACCGTGCTGGTTTTGCTGTTATATTCTATCACAAAGTGTCTCTTTTTTTTTTTTATTCTTCATGCTAAATATCTTCCACTGACCCTTTCAACCCAGCCTGCTGGCCCGGGGCTGTGTGGGGCTGGGTGCTCTCTGCCAGGCGAGAGCAAAGAGGGGCTGGCCGGTCCCGTAGCAGCAGGAGGAAGCTGCCAGAAAGCCGTGGGGACGCATTTCTGCAGAGGAATGCAAAAACGGTGATTGCTCAGTGACTGCCGCTCACGCGTGCCGCCTCTGCCTCCCCCCAGGGCTCTGTCTACCAGAAGACGAACGCAATGTCCGAAATCAAGAGAGTCAATAAAGATAATTTCTGGGCCAAAGCCGAGGTGAGTGCGGCCAGGCACGAGCAGGACGAGGCGTTTGGACGTAGCTGGAGATTTCTCTCCGTCTGCATCTTCCCTCTCTAACCGGGGCTCTCCCAGAGTCAGGGGTGCAGAGGGGGAATGATGGATGGGTCGGAAAGCGGCACGGAGCTGGGCTGGCTGCAGAGGTCCTGCTGCCTCGGGGTGCAAGGGGAGGAGGAAGTTGGTCTTGAAGAGCAAGATGCTCTTTATCTCATCTTAATTTGGCTCAGGGCTGCTGGGGCCGGCGCAGGGGCAGAGGGCTGGGCTGCAGCCGGGCTCCCCGTGGATGGCAACCTCCATTTGGGTGAGGGGCTGGGGTTTTGACCTTTCTGAAGGCTGAACAGCAGGGCAAGTCTGCTCTGTGTTTGCTTCCCACTCAGCTTGCTTTACGCCGGGGTTTTACAGTGGTTTAGCAACAGCGCGTGAACCTTCAGGCTGCGGAAGTGTTCCGGGTGCCGCGAGCTGCCAGGAGATCGGCCGTGCCGGCTGGTGGCACGGCGCGGTGTGCGAAGAGCTGGGGGGGGGTTCCTCGGAGCTGGCAGGATTAAACCCACAACTTGATGCGCGTCTCCCGTTAGAAAGATGAAGAAAACCGCCGGCTGGAGGAGAAGAGGAGAGCGGAGGAGGAGCGGCAGCGGCTGGAGAGAGAACGTCGGGAGCGGGAGCTGCAGGAAGCGGCAGGGCGAGAACAGAGATATAAAGCGAGATCCAACGAAATCGAAGCCCAGAAGTGAGTCCCTGCCGCTGACGAGCGTCCGTAACGATTCCCAGAGCCCGTCCCGCTCTCTGGGATCTCTTGGCTTTGCTCTCGGCGGTGCTGCGTGCCCTTGGCACCACCTCTTCCGAGCTGCTGTCCCCTCTCCAGCCCCTGCGCTGCCGGCGGGTTGTTCCTCAGGGAGTGGCAGATCGCGTCCATGCCTTCCGTGCTGCTGCAGTCGCTGCGATTCCAGGAAACCTCTTTTAAGCCAGCAGCTGTGGAGGGGATCTGCCTCGACTTGCGCTGGAGGCAGGCTCAGCCCGGCCGCCCCCGCGGCACGCTGCCCTCAGGCACCGTGATCCGCAGGTCCGATCCTCCCGATAGCTCCCGTGCAACCCAGACGTCGGCCTGCTCCTGCCGACGTGCGGATGAGTTGTGTTCGCCTTCGCTCACCTCCCTGGAGCGGTGGTGGAGGTTTGGCCTGGCTGATCGGGCTGGCCTGTGGGCTCCTCCGGCTGGGCGTCCCCCAGCAAGCCCCTGGGGTGGGGAGAGCACCTTTTCCCCGGCCAAACCGCGACAAGCTTGGCTGCTTGTCCAGCATCGTCCGTGGGTCTCCCTGCCCATGGATCCTGCCCCCGGGACCAAGTCACCCCCTTCCAGGGTGCTTCTGAAACACGTTGTTGAAACCTGTGGCCGCCATTCGTGGGGTGCCGGAGGTCCGGGCCTGCCGGCGGAGGGCTCTGCGCCCTGCGGAGAGGAGGCAGCGTGTGCGGGGCCTGGCGTTGTGCGGATTTCCTTCCTCTCCAAGCCTGCTGTGACCCCTGTTCGGTGGTGGAGCTCGCTTTGGCCAGCAGGAGTGGGCACTGCTTTCCTGTTTTGAGCTCGGATGGGGAACTCTGCCCAGCCCCTCCGTGCCGGGTGCTCTTGTCCGTGCCCCTGAAGGAAGAGATTTCCCCAGTTTGGGCCCATTATTTGAAGCAGCTCCTGCTACTCTGCCCCTCTCTCCTTGCTGTTGCCCCCTGCACGGCTCCGGGGGTGGCCTGCGGCTCCTCGTCTGGCCCCGGAGGCGTGGGGGAATGTCCTTCCTTTGCTCCTCGCAAAGAAGCAAAGTGTCGCTGCAGCGGGGTGAGGTCCCAGAGCAGCCCTGTGCAGAGCAAACCGCTCGCCCTGCCTGTTCGTTAACCCCGATTTGTCATTTGTCACCGCAGGAGACTCCAGCAGCAGCAGGAGGCAGAGAACAGGGACAGGGAGCAGCAGCAATGGGTGAGCTTCGGCGTCTTCCCCCGTGGCGAGGTTTCTTCACACATCCCCCGTGATGGAGAGGACAGGGTGCCGTGGCGCAGACCGCGCTGCGGGCAGGGGCAGGGGGGTGATGGAGGAGCAACCCGGGCATCGTCACGGCAGGTGGGGGCCGTGGAAAGACCCGCGGACACGCTCTGGCAGGAGAGGTGCCACGAGCTGGTCCTCCAGGTCTCTTGCTCCATCCTCGATGTTGTTGGATGGGCTTGGGTTTCGTTGGATCTCGCTCTGTACCTCCGCTCGCGCTGGCTGCCTGCTCCCGACGGCCGCTCCAGCCGCAGCCTCGGGGGGGAAAGCAGAGTTTAAAATCCTTTCTGGAAAAGAGCCTGGGGACACTGGAGGAAAGCAGGTCCTTAGCCCAGCAAACCTCCTCCCAGATCCAGGGCTTTCCTCCCCATTCACGCTCCATGGCCGTTCCTCGTTCCCATTTCTCCGGTCCTTGGGGCTGGACGGGGAAGGGGGGGCTGGCTTGGCGCCGCCGAGGCTGTAGCAGACCCCCTCTTGTGCTGCAGAAGGAGCAAGCCGAGGAGTACGAGTCCAGGCAGCGGAAGGGCTTCAAGAGAAGTGAATCGGTTGAGAAAGCCCAGGTAACGCCGCCAGCAGCCCGAGCGCTTTGCTGGGGGGGCTGCGTCGGCTCAGCCCCCCGCCTCGTGCGGCCGTGGGGGTGCTGCTCCCCATCTCAGGGCCCTGACCGCGGGGTTTGTGCGCTCTTCACCTTCGCAGGAGGCTGCGTCGCTGATAGCGCAGCGGGCGGTGAACCCCCGGGACATCTTCAGGCAGAGGGAGAAGTCGGTGCCGGCGGACGCGGTGACGGCTTCCCAGCCAGGTACGGCGCGGGGCGCGACGCTCGCGGCGGGTCGGGCAGCGTGAGGCGGTTCCCGTTCCCCAGCACCGGGTGAATCTGTGCACGGAGAGCGCTCCCAACGCGGGGAGCGCGTGTTGGGATGGGTGTGTTACCCGCGAGGCCACGGTTGCCGCTGAGCACGGGTAGCTCTCGTCACACCCGGTGCTCTCTGCCGTCGGCAGAGCCGTGTCTCACGCCCAGCTCGCGCAACGTTTTTCATGGTAAGGCTCTTGCTGCGGCTGCGCCGGGTTTTAACAGCCGAGACTGAAGTTTTCCGTACTTTGACTCAACTCGTGAAGCTTAAATTTCATTTTTAAAATGAAAATCAAATACGTTAATGCCAGAAGGGGACCGCTGTTGCAATCTATCGTAAATACCATAAATTCCACCCGATTTTTTGCGCTGGCCGGACCGGGCGGGTGCGCGTCCCTTTAGAAGAGACCGGTCTGGTCTGGCAGAGAGAAACCAGGGAGCTGCGAAACCCCAAGCTGAAACCGGCCGAGGAGGTCGCTGGGAACACGTGAAAGGAGCTTGAATTCATTTGGAATAAGCGCTTTTATCTCGTGGAAGGAGCGCAAATGCGCTTTCTTGTGTCGGCAAGCCGTCGGTGGGACAGGATGAAATCCCCCGGTGGGAAAATGTCTTTTTCGCCGTTTAAACGTCACGGGGGGGAGGCTGGTTTGTGAGGGTGAGAAATCCCTTGGGATTTCCCTTGTTTCTCTTAGCATTTGATGTTTTTCAATGGAGAAAGGGAAGACAAACGCCCCGGCGCCGATAAAACCCGCGGACTAAGGGTAGGCTGGCAAGTCCCGGCGCTTATTCACTGCCGCGCTGGGGTAGGGCTCCTCTCGTAACTCTCCTGCTTTGCTTTTGCTGGCGTTCGGGGCATAGATGGGCAGATAACAGCCAGCAGTTACCTTCTGCCAAAGGGAAGCGCGCTGGCCTAGAAGGCTGGCAGCGACCGGTTCGCATCGGGCCTCTCCCAGTTGCTGGTCCTAATGTCTGTGAAATCCAGGGCGCTCCGAAAATCACCGTCGAGAGGTGGAGAGCAGGACCTGGCTGGCGGCGTGCTCCGGCTACTNGCGGCGTGCTCCGGCTACTCTTCCTCCCCAAAATTCAGTTTTTTTTTTTTTTTTTTGGCTTGGCTGCAGCTACTGCTGTAACCAGTGGACAAACTTGTTTTCCACAACCGGGATTAGAGCTGGAAAATCCTGCTTAGGAGGATAACCGAGCAGGGGCTCCTAAGGCAAAAAGCATCCGACAACACCCTTCGGTGACTAACTCCCGGGGAGCCACGGGGCCGTCGCCGTGCGGCTGGAAGCCTCGACGCCTGCCCGGCTCCTGCAGCACCTTTGACTCCTTTTCCAGGCAAGCTTCGCAGCCCTTTCCTGCAGAAGGAGGTGAACTCTGTGCCGAGCCCTGCCTCTCCCGTCTCTCCCGCCCGGGATGCTCCCCCAGCCTCCTTCACCCCCTCCTCTGCTTGGGGGTCGCCTCCAGCCTCTCCGGTACCAGCAGCAGGTACGTGGCTTTGCTTCCTCGCCTGGCCAAAGCCTCTCGCTGACCTCGCCTCTCCAAATAGGTCCCCAAAGTCGGGTGTGTTGAGGCCAGGCTCCGAGTTTCTGTTCCGTTTTGCCGTGCCTCGGCGGAGCGCGAGCGGATCTTTAGGCCAGAAACCCGCGGGCTTTGTCTCCAGCTGGAGGGGATGGCGAGGGCTGAGCGTGGTGCTGCTGAGGGGCAGGAGGAGAGGTGTTGCTGCCTGGTGCAAAGGTCCCTTCCTTTCCTTCTCAGACTTAGCAGGAGGTTCAGCGGCCGAGGGGATGAGGACATCTCCTGGCTGAAAGGCTGAAATTCAGCTACGGGCACCCCCAGAGCCCCTCTCCGGACCTCCCGCTGCAGGGGCTTTGAGGTTCGCACTCAGACCTTTCCAAAACGCCTTCGAGACCCAGCAAAGGCGCCTTTCCACCCCTGCGCAGCGATTTCCCTCTGGGCAGCAGAGCGCGGTGACAGCAGCCGGCTCTAGCAGTTAGGCAGGGCTGGGTTTCGCCATCCCAGTAAAGACCAGAGGGTCTGCGCGTGTCGTCGATGCAGGGCTCCGAGGGCCAGCGGTGCCGGGCATCGCTGCCCTCGCCGCCGGGGCCGGGGTGGCGAGGCAGGGAAGGGGAGCTGGGCTACGAACAGCTTTTGCTGCGTGCGGTGAGATGCTCTGTCCTCTTTTGGGAGGTTTGGGTGGGAAGAGCCAGGCTGGAGGAGGGCTGGCTGTATCGGGAGGTCTCCCCATGCGCCGCGGGTGGCACGGAGGTGTTGCCTTGTCCCTGAAGGGCTGCGTGGCTTCACGTCCCTGCTGCCTTGTCCCCAGCTCGCCAGGCTGCTCGCTGCCTTGTCCCGAGGCTACCCCGCAGCTTTGCTTCAGGAAGGTGGGAGCTGGGAAACAGCCTCCAAGAGCTGCCTTTTCCCAAACAAACCAAAACGTACCTGGTTAAAAAACTTTGAGCGATTGGGTTCAGCAAAGTGGCTGAACAGAAACAGATTTTCTTTGGTGGAGCAAAAGCAGCGGTGGTTTTGGAGCGGCTTGTTACTCATTTCTGTCCCATCCACCCAGCGACGGGGGCCAGGGACGAGCTCCGGGGGCCAGGGACGAGCTCCGGGGCCAGGGACGAGCTCCGGGGGCCAGGGACGATCTCCGGGGCCAGGGACGATCTCCGGGGACCAGGGACGATCTCCGGGGACCAGGGATGAGCTCCGGGGGCCAGGGATGAGCTCCGGGGGCCAGGGACGAGCTCCGGGGGCCAGGGACGATCTCCGGGGCCAGGGACGATCTCCGGGGACCAGGGACGATCTCCGGGGACCAGGGATGAGCTCCGGGGGCCAGGGATGAGCTCCGGGGGCCAGGGACGAGCTCCGGGGGCCAGGGACGATCTCCGGGGCCAGGGACGAGCTCTGGGGGCCAGGGACGAGCTCTGGGGGCCAGGGACGAGCTCTGGGGCCAGGGATGAGCTCCGGGGCCAGGGACGAGCTCCGGGGCTGCAGTCACCACTAGATGCTGCTCTTGGCCAGGGTCTCCGCGCCAAGCCTTCCCCGTCGGGTTTGGTGCTCGGTGCGAGGAGCAGCTTGGAAATGGTTCATCTTGAGCAAGCTTATTCCTTTCCCCGTCGGAGATCCTGGATCTCTCCCTTGTCCTTTTCATCCTTCCCTGCTCGCCCTTGGCTGGGTTCGTGCTTGCTGGACCCGTCCCCTTGCAGGACCGGAGACGCGGGCGTCATCCAGCTCTTAGCAGAATTTTGGTGGCACTTCAGCCTGGAGCAGGAGTGGGACGGACGAGGGGACAGGGAGAGGTTGTGGTGACGGACGTCGTGGTGAGATACCGTGTCTGTCTTTTGCAGGGCAAGACGCTGGGTACAATTCAAGCGTCCCGGCTTCCCACGCGGAAGAGGCAGATCTGTACCAGGAGCCGCCGGACGCCTCGGCCGTCTATGAGGAACCGCCTCAGGTTGGTGCGGGGGGGGACAGAGGACCCCGGGCGGGGGGCAAGGGGAACCCGAGAGCTGGCCAGGACCCTCGTGCGAGAGAGCGGGGCTTTGTCTCATCTTTTAGGATGAGTCTGGAACCCCCTTACGAGCGTCTCTTCTCTTTTGGGCACAAACACGCCCGCCGGTGCTCGGAGCCCGGCTGCCTGGGCTAAAATCAGTAGGAAACCGAGAAAGCCCGGAGCTCGCGCACGCTCGGGCCGCATCCGTGTGGCGAGGGGACGCTGCTGCATCCCTTCCCAGCGCTGACAGCGAGAGATGCTGGCGCTGAGCCCCCTCACCCGTCCCGCACCCTGCGCCCTGGGGTGTCACCGGCCCCGTCCCTGGAGCCCCGGGAGGGGGCAAGGGGGGAGCCTCTCATCAGCCTCTTTGCCAAAGCAGCGCTTTCTCCTCCTTCTCCTGCTCCTTTGCACGTCCAAAGCCAGCGGAGCCGACAAAGCCCGGCTATTTTTGGCGTGTCCGTCAGACTCTCCAGCGTCTAATAGCGGGGTTGTGTCATGCTGCAGCATTTCCCTAGGAGATGCGGTGGCCGTTCGGTTTCCTCTCCTCTATTCATCCGTCTTGTGTCGTCCCCCCCACAAAACCATAAGCGTTTCAAACGTATTTAATTTTCTCATTCTCAAATTTGTCTGGAAGTGTCCGGCTGGTTCAAAAGGAGCGGGAGATGGGCTGAGTGATCGCCTCAGCCTTAAAGAAAAGTAAAAAGCAGCCAGCTCGGGTCTCAGAATAGTAATGAGAGAGAAATGCTTGGAAAAACGGAGTTGGAGCTTGTCCAGCTTCAAGAGGCTTAAACGTGGGGGCGATGAACCGCTGTCTGCGGCGGAGATCCCAAGGGATCGGCTTCCAGAAGGATCGTCTGCTGCTGGTCTCCGGTATTTCTGCTTGTCATGCTGGCTGCTGGGCCAGAGGCACTGCAGGATCGGTGCCGGTTTATGAGTCAAACCGGAGAGCCGGCCGCCTCCGCTCTTCGGCGTGAGGCTCGTTTGCACGCTCGTCGCCTTTACCTCCTGGCAGAGACGCGTGGAGCCCCCAGAACCAGCGTTTTTATTCCGGCGGGGGGGTATCTGGGACCTCCTGCACGCAGTTCTCCGAGGCTCGGGGGTCTGATCTAAATCTCTGGGTGTTGCACGGTGTTGCACTCCTCCCTCCCACTGTTTTCTCCTGCAACTCCCGGTGTGCAATTCCCGATCCACCCGGGAAACCAAGCGGGGCCGCGAGAAGCGGAGCGGGGTGACGTGCGCCCCGTGTGCCGTGCGTTGGGGTGGCGAGACCCCGGACCGCAGACCCTTTCTGCGGCTAGCGAAGCACGGGCTGCCCGGCACGGCACCGCTCACGCCGGTAACTCCTTTTCTGCCTTTCTCCTGAAGGAACAAGTTGATGATGCCAAGTACGACTACGTGGTTGAGTACCAGCAGCCGCCGGACCTGACGGGGAAGGGGCTGTGCGCACGGGCGCTCTACGACTACCAGGCTGGTGAGACCTGCAGAGCTCTGGCTTTTTCCCTCGGAACTGGGCAGGTGTCGCTGGGCCCAGTCTGTTCCCAGAGAGCCGGACAGGAGACGTGGCCCGTCGTGCCGGGCGATCCCACGGCAGGGTGCTAGGTAGAGCGTCTTCCACCCAAATCGGAGCTGGAAAAGGAAGGAAGGAAGCTGGTGGCTTCTTTTTTTTCCCCCCTGCCTCCCTGTCTTCCCTCCCCTGCCTCGGAGCCTGTTTTACCCAGATACTCACATCTCATCATTTACTGGACCCCTGGCCTCTCGCAGCAGCTTTTTCCAGCCGTAAAAACACCATTCTGCTGTGAAAAGTGGCTGCCAAGGGGGTTGGGCTCCGGGGAAGCTGACTGCGTCACCGTCCCCTTCCTTTAAGCAAGGGGGTGTCCGGCCGGGGGCTGCGTGCCTGGCACGGTGTCCCACCAGGAGGGAATCCCAGCGTCTCCGGCTGGGGTGGGGTTCGGGTTGGTTTTGACCCCTTCCCTCGCTCTGTCTCGTTCCAGCTGATGACACCGAGATCTCGTTTGATCCGGAAAACATCATCACCAACATCGAGATGATCGACGAAGGCTGGTGGCGCGGCTACGGTCCTGACGGCCACTTCGGCATGTTCCCTGCCAATTATGTGGAACTGATAGAGTAAGGGGGCTGCGGGCGCCAGAGCCGCTCCGTCCCCCCGGGAGCACTTGGCTCCTGCCCGATTCTTCCAAACGACATGTGGCTTTTATTTCTTTTTTTTTGTTGTTTTTTCCCCTCCAAGCGAAGTGCCATTGCCCTGCTCCCTCGGCAGCGGGGCCGACCCAGGCGCTGCTCTCCTCCGCCCTCTCCCGTGCCCCGTAGCTGGCCCTTGGGTCGGGATGAAGGGTCCCGTCCCACCCTGAGCCCCTGCAGTGCTGATCTCCCCCTCCTCGCTCTGGTTTGGAGCGCGAGTTCTCTTTCAGGGCTGAAGGAGGAGATGACAAATCCCTTACGGAGCATTTTCAGGGAACAATTTGCCTCCCCCCCCCCGCGCTCCCTCCCACCCTGTGGCCTCGGAACCAGCGTGGCCGCCATGGAGAAACCGCTTTCCCCATTTCGGCTGGCTGACGCCGCTCTCACCGGGTTGCTTTTAGCATCTCGCGGGGTCTAACACCGCCTCGAGAGCCAAAACCTGGCTCCACGGCGTTGCCACCACCACCCCGAGCACCGAGAGCTTGCCACCGGGGCTACCACCAGCGTCCCTGCCTTTTCCTCCCTGCCGTCCCCACCAAAAGGGTTTTCTCTGCCGTTCCCTCTCCCCAAACCGTGCTGCGGGGATTTGAATCGGGTGCGAGCAGGCTCCCCGCGGCGGAGATCAAACCAGGCCAAAGCGGGTGGTTTGGGGTTTGGTTTTTTTGGGTGCGTTTTTTTTTTTTTTTTTTAGCAAAACCTGTGAGCGTGGGATCCCCCCATCACCCCAAATTCACTGTGAACAAGGAAGAGCCCAGCCCAGCTGCCACCTTCCCCCCTTGTTGAGTTTCTTTCCTTGGTGTTGCTTTAGAAGTAGAAGGAGTTTGGAGACGCCGGGGGTCCCGGCTCGCCCACCCCTCCCACAGGCGCTGGGGGACGCGGTGGCTCCTTCCAGCCCCTTCCCTTGGGGTCCCGTGGGCTCCTTCCCCACCGCTCGCCCCTCCTGTGCCGTCCCCGTCCCTCCCGGCAACAATAAACGGGCTTTTCTTTGGTGATGGCTGCAGCAGGATCCGGCCGTGTGGTCAGGGCACGAATTGGGGTGAAACGCCGGTGTTTTGGCGCGGGGGCCGGGCAAAGCTCACGTATTCCTGACGTCAGCTGCAAGCGCTAACAAATCTTTTCAATAAGGCGAAGCCGAGCCCCGCGTGTTTTCGCAAGGGGTCATCGTGCCCAGGCTCATGCTCCGGAAAGGGCAGCGAAGGCAGGGATAATTAGATGATAATTAATGAGCCCCAGCGCTAATGATTTGAGTCTGATGAGGGAGGGAAGTTCTGGCAGAAAAGCAGCCGGAGGCAGCAGCCGGCAGAAATGAGCCGGCAGCGACGGGGTCCTGGGGTCTGGGTGGCCCTGGGTGCGTAGAGGGGCTTTAGGGGTGTTTTTGGGGATGCTGGGGATTTGGGGACACCGAGGACATCAGAGATGGAGGTAGGGGGATGGGGACACCGGGGACATGGAGGCTGCAGGGACGCCGGGATGGGAGGACCTTGGGGATGCCGATACCAGACGGGCAGGGACGTGGGGGATTTGGGGACGTGAGGGACTTGGGGACACTGGAGACCCAGGGCTGGCAGCCGGGCGGGTGCCACGGGTCGTCTCCCACCTCTCCCAGCCGTGTTGGCTCATGCAAGGACCAGGGCTCCCCGGTCACCTTGTCACCCACGGGTGCTGCCAGGCCCTGGGGACATCGTACAGCAGTGAGCATCACCCCGTGGGGCAGAGGCCCGGAGCGCTCGTGACATAGGTGGCCCCGCAGGATGCCGTGTGAGGTGGCATCGCCGGGGTGCTGGGGACATCTTCCTGCCACCGCCGTGGCCCCCCTGCTGCCACAGCCCTGCCCTGTCTGCATCCCCTCCTGTCCCCAGCCCCGCCCGTGTCCCCTGGTCCCCAGGGCTGGTACCGCACCCTGGCACAGAGCAGCGCGACACGGGACTCGGCACCGACCCTTTATTCGCCAGGGCCCGGGCGCAGGATGGGGGACGTGCGTGGGCACGGGCCTGGCGTGGGCACAGAGGCAGCGTGGGCGTGGGGACAGCGCGGGCCTGGCGTGGGCGCGGAGGTGATGGGACACAGAGGGGGACAGCGCGGGCACGGGGGTAGCGTGGGCACGAGCAGAAGGGTGGTGAGGGCG
>VYZW01016496.1:980-17658 GCA_013401315.1 Balaeniceps rex | reverse complement strand
CAGTCAGATCTTTGTTACTGTCAGCAAGAGCCTAAAAAGTCCATACTAGCCTAATTTTGAAAAAATACCCTGGATGGCAATACATTTCGGCAGATATCCTAACCACTGGTCACTATTTCTGCACTTCGAAAAAATCAGTGGCAAAGTCTAAATGACTCTTTTCCCTCTGCCCTTTGGAAGTTAGGTGCCAACAGCAACACAGTGAGTAAGGAGAATTTGGATGATAATTACATATGCAATTTATCAGTATTATTGCCAATCTTTATCCAGTTTTGGGAAGGTGATGCTTGAATTTTTTTCATACAGAATTTTAGACGGCAGGGTTGTTCATACAGAAAGCCTGAGCACTCAATTTTAGCAAGAGAAAACCGTATTTTGTAATTGCAGTACAGTCATTAGGCTTCTGAAATGCTGTTGCCCAACTTCTGAGAGAAGAATAGTCTGTTTTCTCTTTTACATTCTGTAACTAGAGGAACATTTACGTCCTTGAGTTGCCAAGCCCAAGAGACAGACATGTAATTCTATGTGGCAATATAAGCTGTTACACTCTTTCTCCTAACAGGCAAATTTGTTCGCCTTTAGAAATCAGCAGATCTTTTTTTAAAAAAAAAAAAAAAGCAAGCACAAGCCTGTTCTGCCTTAAACCTCCTGCAAAAAGATGATCATGGTTTGGGTAGATTTAGGGGAATGTCTATCATAAGAGAGATGAGGCTGCAGTTGCAAACAATTTATTCACAACACAAATTCCCTTTTCCATTTGCCTATGTGCTCAATCAGGTGCAAGATCTTCTTGAAGTTCCTGCTCCTCCAGCCCCTCTCGCATACTACGATGAGCAGCTGGAGACAGGAGATAACAATCGCATGCAGGAGAACCCAAGCAAACTCTTTGCTTTAATGCTCAAAGAGACACCACGGAATTTATGTAACAACATGGGCTCCCTCACTCATATTCCGTGATGCTTCACAAGCCTGAAGTCCTTAGTTTTGAGGCTGATCTATAAATTCAATGTTAAATTAATTGTGTGTGCGCAAAGCTTATTCTCCAATTCCAGAAATGCTCCTCTGCAGCCCAGGTTGGTCAGCAGTGGCACGTTAACCAGCTCTGTTACATATGTTTGCCAGTAGAATCTTGTTTGCCACCAACTGCATTCTCTACAATTCTAGAAGCTGGTGAGTCTTAACTAGCAACCCAGCAATTTCTGCATGTCTGTTCTCCAACATGAGTGTTTGGGCTACAATCCTGGGGGACACTTCCCACTGAAGTCACACCTGTAACACATTTAGCCCATCATCCTGCTCTTGTTTATCAGTAACGCTGAGCATAATAGGAGGCTGCAGTAACTTTCACCTTTAGAGCTACTCAATGAGACAGAACACTCATTCTTAGATTCTTCTATGCTTGTGTACCTATAATACACAGGAAAAACTACATGGAATATAAAGAACTACAAAGTCTAAGTAACAAAGTCTTTGTAGACTTTATACTTGTTGTAAAAATGATGTAGGCAAAAGGACAGATCACATGCTATTTGGTACACAAGTATTGGTCAGAGTAAACACATAAATACCACAGGTGACTATTTACCCTGAATACTCCAGAAGAATTATGATGACACCGTGAAAAACAGCCCAGTAGCCACATAATCCAAGCAGTGAGCTGTGTCAGCAGGAACAGGAGTAGATGACTGGAGTAGTGTGAAGGCAGCAACTGGAGGTAGATGGCAATACTGCCTTGTGCTGCATAGAAGGGTTACTTCAAAAAAGTAACCCGTCATCAGATTTAAGAGTGATGATGAACAGCTTTATAGATAACTGTGTAATGTGAAAAACACTACTGTTACAAATTAATGATAGTGGTGTGGTTTATTAATTAGATTTCTTACTTTATTAGTTACTTAGTAATGTGTTGCATAAGCAGTAAACATCTTAGTCTCTTAAATCAGTTACTCCTAATGCTGCAATCTAAAGAGGAAGAGTGGGACTGGAACTAACAAACATGTAGTAAAAAGTATCCCACAAAGTAATAAATTACATGGGCAACAGTCTGAAATTACCACACGAAACTGAAAGGCGCACCATATTAAGCTGAGAAAAGAAAAATCACATATTAAAATCAGGTGTAGCTAGCCAGGCAACAACACAGCAGAAAAGTTTATGGGGATTACATTATATCACAAACTAAAAAGACTCTGAGGGCATTACAAGATGACATAAAACCTGTAAAAGATTTTTTTTATCTTTTTAAAAAGACAGAAGTGTTGTATGCATGTGACATTAAAAGGAATTAATCTATGGTATTTGGCTCAAATGAAGTCTCACCTAAAATACTAGACACAGTTTGGGACAGGACCGTTTAAAGATAATTTAGGCAAAAGGCAATCCAAAGGAGACGAGAAACATAGTAAGAGGTTTAGAAAACATAAACCCGGGCCTTTCAGATTTTTTTTGCAAGTTATTTAGTCAAGAAGAGACTTTCTGTAAATGGTTTTGCAAGTTGTAGGAGTAACGCTGTTACCGGTGTAAGGGTCAAGAGACCTACACAGGATATGGTTTACAGGTAAACATCCCTTATTAGCCCAGTTAACGTATGGAAGAGGGAGGAAGTCTGTAGGCAAATCACTATGAAAAAGCCTTTGGATATCTTGCCTTCTTACCACAGCTAAGTAAGCTTGGCTACTAAAGGGTTATTCTTCTACCTGCAAAATCTTGTACTTCTGATTTGAAAAACATTTTTTGGGAGAGCACAGCAATCAGCTGTCTTTTGCAGAGAGACCTTAAAGAATAAGAAAATAAGATCTAACTGTCAACAACAATACTTTAGGCTGGGTATTAGAAAAACAATTTCTAGCTGCTTGGGAACTGAAACAACACACAAACAAATTAAGTCATGAAACTGCAATATTTTACTTTGTTTGGGATAGTAGGGATAGGCTACACAAACATTCTCCATCATGGAAAGTGCAAGCTTATTTAACCTTGCCTCACTGAAGGCAGTAACGAGATAGGTCACCTCCCAATTCTACGATACAATACTCGACTTTCTAAACAGACACTGGTGAAGAGTGTCACCTAGTGGTCATAATTAAGAAAAACCACTGGTGATAAATGCAAGAAAAAGTAGGAATAAAATTTTAACACCACTTTCTGATAACTAGCCATGCATTACTTGCACTTACTGATTTTAAAATAAGAAAACATACATTAGAATAATTATAAACTTAAATGCTATACTAAAATGCTAGTATTATAGGACCCATTAATCAACCAAACTAACTTTCCTTTTCTTTATATAGTTTCATAATTTTACAGTATTTCCATATGCAAAAAGTACAGAAAAGGGGAGAACTAGGAACTACCTAGGGAGTAACAACCCCAGGCAACAGTACATGCTGGAGGCCAGCTGGCTGGAAAGGAGTTTTGAGGAAATGACCTGGGGGTCTTGGTGGACAAGAAGTTGACTGAGCCAGCAACATGATCCTGTGGCAAAGGTGGCCAGTGGTACCCTGGGCTGCATTAGGAGGAGTGTTGCCAGCAGGCCGAGGGAGGTGATCTCTCCCTTTCTGCTCAGCACTGGTAAGGCCACCTCTGGAGTGCTGAGTCCCGTTCTGGACTCCCCAGTATAAGAGAGAGATGGAGCTACTGGAGATCGAGTCCAGAGAAAGGCCACTAAGATCATGAAGGGACTGGAGCATCTTGCATATGAGGAAAGGATGAGAGTTGGGACTGTGCAGCCTGGAGAAGAGAAGGCTCAGGGACGATGTCATCAAGGTGTACAAATAACCTGAAGGGAAGGTGCAAAGAGAACAGAGCCAGGCTCTTTCCAGCGGTGCCCACTGACAGGGCAAGAGGCAACAGGCACAGGCTGAAACACAGAAGGTTCCTCCTGAATGTAAAGGAAACACATTTTCACTGTGACAGTGACTGTGCATGGGAACTGGCTGCCCAGAGAGGTTGTGGAGTCTGAATCCTTGGAGATACTTGAAGTTGTCTGGACATGGTGCTGAGCAACCGGCTCCAAGTGAGCCTGCTTCAGCAGGGGGGTTGGAGATGATGACCTCCAGAAGACCCTTCCAACTACAACCACTCTGTGATTCTGTGAAAGAATATATTTGTCGAAGACTAATATAAGGGGAAAACTGACGAAATGCACAAACAGGAAAACGTCTTTTCTCTACAACCAATAGTGATATTGTACATAAACAACTATTTTTCCATTGGAAGTCTGATTTCTACATCTCAACTATAAGCAATAATGCTTCTTGCATTTAGCTGTCTCCTACATATTTTTTAAAAATTGGTAAATCATTTTGCATTATTCTTCTTTAATTAAAGGATTACAAAGAACAGCAATTTTCCCTCCACCTCCTTCCTTCCTCTGTCATCCATATGAAGAGCGTAACACTATTATGAGCAAACTGGAGGAGAAGAAAGGTGGTGAGATGGTCAAACAAGTTAAGTTACGCTCTGGTCGAATGGATAAAGGTCGGTATCTTCCCCTTCTCCTGTGCAGGTCCATCTGTAGGTGAGCGTGTACACTTTTGGGGAGGGGAGAGTAAGTAGCATCTATGTATACATATGCTAGCAACACCAACATTATCAAACTGTGAGGACTTGTGTTGCTGATCAGAGCAAGTTCCTGATAACAAGCAGAGTGGCAGGGCTCTGGCTATGGCAACCAGGAGCTAGCTGGGGGCAAGGAATGTCTGCCTGAGGTATGAGATCTGCAAGGCAGTGCTAAGAGAACTGTGGCCAGGGCTGGCACAGCTGGAGCTTACAGAAGGTGCAAATGTTTTGGAGAGTGTACAGAGGAGACTCTTGTCGTCAGGGAAAGCTGGGTATGTATGTTCAGAGCAGTTAAGATGACAGGGATATATGCAGGTGTGTGAATGGGGAAGTAGGAACAGGACACACCTAAACCACTGGAGAACCACTGAAAGAGAATGCCATAATCTGGTAGTACCAATCCTATTGAGAAACTCTGTCCTAACAAGCAGTTCTGCAAATGGATGATGATCACATATATTCCTTAACAGGTGCCAATTCCCCTTTTTACTTTTATTAACAAGTTTGATGCTTTATTTTTTTTACAACCAACCATATTTAAGGGCAAACTCAGAGTGCCTTTTTAAAGGTGACAGCTCATATATAGCTTGTTTGTGGGAGAAATATTTAGGGCTGGCTAAAACCACATGTACTACTTCTCTGTAAGACTGGAAGAAATCAAACAGCAGCTGGATTATCTACTTTCCAGATATTTCTACCCCTTATTGTAAACAGAAATGGAATAATCCACTTTAACCACAGAGCATGCATGGCAGCACTTAACTGTTTAACTTGGATAACAAAGCAACTATGTGATACACATAGGATACCACGTACAGAGGCTTTCAGAACTCTTTTTTCAGAGCCTTGTAAGGAGCAGAACTTAACAGTAGATGTAAAATATTTTTAGGGCTTTTAAAATCGTAAGAACTGCATACAAATATAATTTCCATATATCTATTAAAAATATATCTAATTAAAGTATCATTGGAACTTTTTTTGTTTCAGGTATGGTAGAAGAACAATAAAGTAAACAGTGATGAAGAAAGAAAAGAAATAATCACTGATCTGTTGACCTACCTTTAATGACAGGGAGCCAGCAAGAAAGAAGTGGTCCACATCAATGACAGAGGCGAGGAAGCCAGCCAGAGTGACCTCAGTGAAGTCACTTTTCTTCCTGAGTCCAATCACTATTGCCCAGGACCACATTCCTAGTACACCATGCACTGCATTATCAGAGAAGGCTCGGAGCCAGTCATTTTGCTGAATGAAGGAAAACTGCAGAAGTCTGTCTGCTACAAAGCAGAATATCCCCAAACCTACACTAGAAATAACTGAAGCTGTGCTGAAAGTTTGGAGAAGAGCATGGGCCTTTTCAGTCTCGGATGCCATGGCAAAAACCATGTCACAGCACACAAAATGTCATCAGGATATACACTGTGCATTGTCCTTTGTGTTGTCAGTTGTTCTGTAAATGTCAGAGAACAGAAAGAAAACTATTAAAGAAAAAAATCCATTAGCACAAAGCATTTGTTATCACAGCTACAACTGAGCACAAAAAACCCAATGTCAATGTTTGCATTTAATATTCCTAGGGAATCTTTCATTTAAGTTAAGTTAATTTGTTGACTTGGACACTACGGCTCTGAATTAAAACACTTGTCCTGTTTTAATTAGAACAAGCACCTTTGTAACTCCATTTTCTGGAATCTTAGATTTTACAAAATAGTTTGAAACATGTCTATGATAATACACTGAATAAGTTTCAAGATTCTTCCTGGTCTTAAATACATGATATTCATCAAATTAGATCCTTTACACTGTAACAACAAAAAAAGATTCAATTTGGAGGATTCTTAGGACTGAGGCTCAAAAATCCCAAATCTCTCTATGCAACAACTGTTAAAACTGAGTTTTTAATCTATAATCCAAACCACCATTTTCATTTACATACTTTGTAAACATATGTATTATCACCCTGGTACCCCTCCCTGAGCAACTCGTCGTTTCGCTTGGAGACTGGCACATAGAATAAGCATTAATAAAACCAGAACCACTGAAATATCTTTACTATTTATCATAAACACAAAGACAACAACCATTCGGTCACACAGAAGTAACCAAAACTAACTCCTTCAAGAACAAAACTACACACGCTTTTCCTCAGTATGTGCTCCAGCAGCAAACTCTACTGTTACTTTTAGGACTTGTCTATTGCCTGCCACCTCACCTTCACAACAACTCTTTTTGCAGAAAAAAAGATTAACTAATCCCAGTCATTTTACTTTTCAAAAGTTGAACATTGTAATTTGAAAATAAAAGCGTTGTCATTAGCATCAATAATCACTTCAAAGTCCTTAAAAACTCTTCATGTTCTGTAATTGTTATGAAACCTTCTTGTGCAAGGTGATTTCTTGGGAATAATTATTGTCCTTAAATAACTGCTTGACATTTCAAAAGAAATGCCAAAAATCATTCAAGATCTTAAAGACACCCCCACCCCACTCCCAAGAAGCAATTATAGATACCCAGATTATAAAGACACAGTACTCATTTCTGTGATAACATTAAAAAGAACACTTTTGAAATAAAAATCCTCATAGAAATGATGTATTCCCTACCTTTGTTACGTTAAATGCACTGAAAAGTGGTCTTTGAAGGACAGTATCAATTCTAACTGTCCCAACTGTTATGCTGTTCTGTTTTTTTGGGGAGACCACAGTTTCAAAGCCTACATCCTATCTAAAAATGGATTCTTCCCAAGAGGTTGCTATTTCTGTGCAATACGTTAAATCTTGACAATCCTTCTTCTTACAGTTCTGTCAGGTAAATTTTTATTCCAAGGGGGCTTTTTATGAATGTATTAGGCTTCCTTTAAAAATGAATACTTCTAACAATGTTGACACATAACAGTTTATTATTTTAAACACGTTACTGGTTTTAAGACCCAGAAAACATAAAATGCTTCTTCTAGCTTATTTACATGCCTGTGAATTGTAGAATTATCCACAAGACATGACTACTGGCATTGATTTTTACAGAAAAAAAGCCCACCGAAGCATTCATTTGGAAAAGGTTAAAAAAAAAAAAGAGAAGAAAGCATGAATAATACATGGACTTTGCACACAGATGAGAAAAAGTGGGTNTATCCTCAAAAATGTTTCTTCTATATAACCATCATGTCAGATTGGATTTTATTTAAAATTACCATAAAATCTGTGTAAGAATCCAATCTGGGAAGAGCTGATGTAGCAACACACCTTTAAAAAGCACACCAGTATTCAGAATCAGACTTACCCTGGGACTAGGAGAGCAATTTTTTTCCATCACAGTTGCCTTATTCCAGTAGCAAATGTAGCCTATGCCTCAGCGTTGAGCCTCTGTGCTTGCTGAATTCAGTCTGCCCAGTCCAGTGCAGAAAAGACCAAACACCATTTGTTCCATCCTAAGTAAAACGAACCAGGCAGCAGTAAGCACCGATACTACACAAAGCTCTACAAACTCTCTACAAAACATACATGAAAACTGAACAATAGTCAAAAATACAGAAGGAAGCAACATCTTTTTAATGAATTCCTGAACAAATATAATTGAGCTAAAAGCAACTTCAGCTAGAAGCTCTGTTAAAGAAAGCAGGGAAGAAAAGACCGTAAACCAAAAGAAGGGCACAAGTAAAGATGGAAGATAATAATTAAAAGATAATAAAACCCAATGTCATAAAGTCAGAAAAGGGCACTTCCAGCCTTCTGTATTAAGTAATTACATTTCAAAATATACAGAGATCTATGTTAACAGATGTGTGCCCGAAAGAACTGTGTGCCCGAAAGATGCCCACCTAAAGAAACATTTATGAGTCACATTCAGGGATCTCTTTTCAATTTCATCCCATCAATTAGTGACCTTGGAACAGATAAACAGAGACCTATAAACTCAAACAGCAAGAGAGGTTTGTGTCAGTTCTGTGGTAGACTTACACTGCTTTGCTATGAATATTATTAACATGTGAGTAAGGTACACAGGAAAAGTATCACTACAGACTTAAAAAAAGTCCAAAATGAGTACAATTTGAGAGTTATGTATCATGAGTGAAGTAAAGGTAACAATGCCAACTGGAAAACAAGGACAATATGTGAATGGGTGTCTTTGAACCAGAATGAAGAACAGGAAGCAAAAATGTGGCTTTGGATTACCCTTAGTCAAGACCATGTTCATGGTATAACAGTTCTTTTTAAACAGTCTGTCTCTGCTGTCTTTTATGGTCAAAAATGACTGCTGTCTGTATAAAAATCAAGTCACGTTCCCAGGTACAATGGTGCAAGTATAAATATTCTGCAGATCAAGAGTGAAACCAGACTAGAAAAGCAAAACTCTGTTCAACCAAAATAATCTCTGAAATTACAGTTTTTAACGTAAAACTAGAAACTGTGGGTTTTGTCTGAAAAATAATGATTTTCAGACTGTTTACAAAATATCACAATAAAGTGTCACAGGTTTTTCTATCCTATACATCTCAGAAAGCATCTTTGTGGAGCTTACATTCGTGTTAAAACAGAACAGTGGGAAACATGTATAACACAAGAATGCTTAGAAACCTATGGGTGGTCAGTCCAGTTAACATATTGAAGGAAAGATTTAGGTTGGGCTTACATAAAACACATGCACACAACAGCTGATAGAGTAACACCGCTTAGAGTTGTGATTTCTCATGACATTTTTATATGAGATAAAGCATTATGCATAGTCTCTGCCTATATCCACAAAATGCAATTTTGCTGATATACTGAATTTCATTTAAGAAAATTATAAAAATAATTCTAACAAACGCACAGCTAACATTGTAAATCACTGACACAAGAAGATATTTAGATCAAAGCTGTAAATATGCATTTGGGGAAACAGCTGACACTGAGAGGCCTTTCAACTCCTGGTGTAAGAGCAAAACAAAAATCCAATGGCTAAAATTATCATTTAGAAATATTGCTCTCCAAAATTTTTGCCCCAATTTTGCAAAAACTTATTGGGTGCAAGAATACATATAGGAATTTAATGCATAAAATTAGTAGAATTATGCAATTGCAAGACGTCAAAAGATCGCAGTAGTCCCTTATAATTCTCTAATCTCCTAAACCCCATCACTTTATATTGGATGTTAATTTGTATGAAAAACTCCATAAAGTACAATTACCATTTAAGACACAAGCTCAAACCTTTAACGTATTATCTCATGGAAAAGCAGATCTGAGCCTAAAACAATCTGTGAAGAACTGATAATGCAAATATTTTGGGGTCAGATAGTTATAATGCATTATTGGGGTTGGAGGGTGGAAGGAGGCTGAAGAGGACAAAAGCACACAAGAAATTGGTAGGATTTTATCAAGATACTGAGGAACAAACTGAATTAAACCCACAAGGAAATTAAGGAAAACAAACAAACAAAACCCCCATAAAATCAGGATATAATTAAACTGCTTCTTTCAGGGACCATAAATTGAAGTGTTTGAAGACGTACCAAGACACCAAAATGTAGACCTTCGACTTAATGAGTACTTTGGAACTGAGATGTACCTAAAAGAAAGAGTTAAAAGAAATATCCTAAAAGTATTTAGTAACTAGAAACAGACCACAGTACTATCTGGTGGAAGAAAAAATAATTTGTCATCCTAGGAAAAAAAAAAAAGGGAAGAAAAAAGCATGAGCAGTTTATGTTATTACCCTCATTAACTACAACAGCATTCGGATCATAAACAGCTAATCCAATTTAAGATTAAAAACAATCAGTATGTGTAACTAAAGAGAGGGATGAAGGAAAGACAGGCATGCGGCAGGCAGACACGTAAAATTACAGAGATCAGCAATAATTTTTGTGTCTTCAGGAAAGGGTACGCTTTGTCTCAACACCCAGCACCGAAGCCCTTCATCAGCCATCTCCTCAGTCATTAAGAAATAAAAATGTACTGTCATCTCCACCGCAAAAACGGAGCCAAGAGAGTTAGGGAGCCTTACGTGTAAGCGACGTGCCTGGCTTTAGGTAAAGCACGGCATTGCCATTTCTTACGTTAAGACNCCAGCCCCAGGTCCGGGTGCAGGAACAGGACGGACGGGCCCGACGGGCCCCCGCCGCCCGCCGCCGCCGCCGCCGCCGCCGCCGCCGCCCTCCGCTCCCACCTGAAGCGCGGCCACCGCCAGCCGCCCCCTCGGCCCCATGAGGTGAAGCCGAGCCGCCCGCCGCGAGCCCCGTCGGCACGGGTAGAAGAGGCATGCGTGGCCGCGGAGCAGTCTGGGAGCGCGGCCCGCCCGCCGCGGCTCAGGGAGCCGTCTGTCTCCTCCCCTCCTCGCCCGGTGCTGCGCTGGGCTGAGGGGAGCGGGGCTTGGTTCTGGGGGAGAAATTTTTCTAGAAATGTTAAAACAGGGTTTGGGTATTAGTGACAAGAGTAAATAAAGCGCTGGAAGAGAAACCAACGGTAAAAGGCTACTATTTTATCGCTAAAGATACGGTGCACCCCCGAGTGACAGACCATGCACCAGAAAGGGCTGAAGATGCTTTAAATAAATATTTATTTACTACGAAACGTTAGACTAGAAAGCGTTTGGGAAACTTTTTATTCAATATTGGGCTACTTGGTTTAAGCTTCTGAATAAAAGCACATTTTTACAGTTAAAACTGCTTATCCCTACCCCTGTCACTTGAGCAGTAACTAAGTTGCTTGCACAATCCTCTCTAAAATTAAACGATTCAAACAGACATTCATACATTTNTTGCCATTTCTTACGTTAAGACCTGCCACGCCGTATGGGTACCTACAACAATAAACCAGGAATCTGACGCTGGCTCCTGTCAGACTGCTACCAGTCTTCCCCCGCTTTAGCTTCTTCTCAGTAAAACCCATTGCACTGTAAACGCCCCGGGGTCCCCTCACCAACAGAACCCCGAAACCCCAACGNGGCATGCGTGGCCGCGGAGCAGTCTGGGAGCGCGGCCCGCCCGCCGCGGCTCAGGGAGCCGTCTGTCTCCTCCCCTCCTCGCCCGGTGCTGCGCTGGGCTGAGGGGAGCGGGGCTTGGTTCTGGGGGAGAAATTTTTCTAGAAATGTTAAAACAGGGTTTGGGTATTAGTGACAAGAGTAAATAAAGCGCTGGAAGAGAAACCAACGGTAAAAGGCTACTATTTTATCGCTAAAGATACGGTGCACCCCCGAGTGACAGACCATGCACCAGAAAGGGCTGAAGATGCTTTAAATAAATATTTATTTACTACGAAACGTTAGACTAGAAAGCGTTTGGGAAACTTTTTATTCAATATTGGGCTACTTGGTTTAAGCTTCTGAATAAAAGCACATTTTTACAGTTAAAACTGCTTATCCCTACCCCTGTCACTTGAGCAGTAACTAAGTTGCTTGCACAATCCTCTCTAAAATTAAACGATTCAAACAGACATTCATACATTTAAGAACAGCACTGTCAGGTCAGTCCTGATGCATTTATACAGCTCTGCTCTATTGTTTCACCTGTTCTTTTTGCCTATCCACCATATACAACTGGGGTATGACAATGGCAACTGACAGACCACGCTGGTCTGCTGTGGCCTTCTAACAGCAACTTCTCACTCTGCGTCCAGCCTCTTGCGCCTCAAAGCCTCCTCAGACATAGCTGGGACAGCTCCTACGGAGATACAGAACACAGGTCTTCAAGTGCTGTGAGGCTTCACTTTCCAGAAGCTGCAAGCAGAGATTCAATATCCCGAATTACTTTAGAAGTTTTTTCCAAAGCCTCCAAGACGCACCCTTCACCGATTTCTTCCGGCTCACTCCCATTTTCTGCTTTTCTGACAGTAATACCAGATGGATTGGTTTTTGCAGCAGGTGTCCTTTCCAGAACATTACTATTATCCAATAAAACTAGTGTTATTATGTTAAGAAAAAATATCAAACTCTTCCTCCTCCTGAGAAAAATACTTCTCCACATTTGTATTCATCGTTCCACACTTCAGTGTCTCACATTTCATAGCACGGTAATTACATAAAACTAAAAAATAAAAGAGTGTATTACTTAAAATGTGTACAACATTTATAGAAAATGTCTTTAAGACTTCAATTTATCCAAAAGTTACTTTAAAAAGGAAACTAACTGATGTCATACTGCAGAGTTTAACAGCATGCACTTTTCATACTAATAAAATTGAACACTGGCTTAAAGACAATTATAGAGCGGCTTTAAAGACATGCAGCACAGCACACTTTTTTGAGCTGGCTGAACACAATGGAACAATACTGAGGTAGCTGATAAAACAGAAAAGTATTGTACTGCAACAAAAAGCCCAAAGGCAACGGCATCATCCCTCTTTCAAGAACAGATCAGCAGATGAGTGTTAGCAAAACTGATGCAATACCCATTAAAGGGCTTTCTTTTTTTGGTGATTTTTTATTTTAGTTTTGTACTCTGCCACTGGTTTTGTTTCCGGTGCTGTGATGCAGAAGTTGGGCAAGATAAATGATAAAACAAAAATGATAAGAAAATAAAAAATGGCTTAAAAGGTAATTTTCAGAAATGGGTAAGACAGTAAAAGAAGGTGAGAACAGGATAGAGAGCCTTTGATGATCTAAAATGCAGATTTGAATATACAGATGAACAACATAATATAAAAGTGAAAAATCCTTATAGCTTTCAAAAGGATACAGTTAAATCTACGTATTTTTTCGAGCTCAGCAGCAGCAGACCTGTCCAAGAAAATAAAGATTATTAAAAGATTTAGTATCATACAAGGTTCTCAAATGTATTTTCTACACCAGATTTCAATTTTTAATAGTTTCCAGCAACACTGAAAATTAGATGAGCCAAATCCAAGTGAAAAAAATTGCTTTATTTTTGTCTTTCATACCACTAGTCAATGGCTGCCATTTATCAAGGATTTGTGTTTCCAAAAATCAGGGCTCTGCTCTAAGAATAGTCTCTTTGCTGAATGTATGTATAAATACAGATATAATTTTTGTTTCATCAGCTACTGAATCTGCTATAATTTGAATAACAAGTGCAAGTGTAATCGACTTCAATTAACACATCTTTAATACCCGAATACGTTTGTATATGATGTCAGTAGACCTTTGGTCAGTCGCATGTATTAAAAAGGACAAATACATTAGCAAGAGATACAAGTGTCATTTAGCAGTTCAAAGTACTATTTTGAACTGCTTGGTGTTCTGTTAAGAGATTTATTTCTTAGTCTAGTTTCTCCTTTTCACCTTGCAAGATACTATCTCTGTAACATTAATCCTCCTTTGGCAAAGTCACCATAATTCTGATTTTTAAGTAAGGCAGGCAGAAGTGCAGTAAAACAAGCTTCACCTAGAACTCAACTTACCTAACATTTTAAACACTGAAAGAAAAATATGAAACCACACAAAATAAATGGACTTACAATTTTCATTTTTGACCCTTAGGAAATGCAGTCTATAAAATTCAGTTTATAGTCTTTTTGAGTTTTATTTTCAATGTTATTTGTAGTCAATTATTTAAGATAAAGATGAATACCAATTTTCTTCAGTTACAGAGTGTGCAGTATATTCAGAAATTTCCTTCCTTTCATTCAAACTTCTGCACCATTCTACTGCTGTTCTGATGTACCTATGTTAACACGAAAATTCACAAAAAGGTAGTTATTCATATGAGAAATACACCCTATTAATTCAAGCAAAAAACTGAAGGCATTAAGCAATACACCTGGATCTGAAAGAAAAAGCCATGATTCAGAATCTAGCTTTTTCTCTACGTTTCCTTGCCATTTTTTGATTCCCACTTTTCGTCTAGAATCTCCTTCATATTTAAATCTATGCAGTTACAGAAAATTCTAACAAAACTGTATGATTTGTAATGAATAGTGTAGAAATGTTAATTTTTTTGTGTGAATATCTGCTTGCTAAAATGCAGCACAGTAAGCTTCTGATGATTCCCATAATGAGGCTGTAATTAGAGCAAGCAGATTAGAGAAAGCAATCCGCAGGCAGAGGTCAATATCTATAATAAAGCAAAAATTGGATAAAGTGCTATCCAGTTCTATGTACCAGGTCCATATAGGACAAAGATTTTTTTTTCTTATCCACTGATGTAAGTGCCAGGTTGCAGCTCTAATTTTTTTTTTAAAAAGACATTACTGTAACAATTACAATGAAATGACAGCACGCAGTGGTCCTGCGTCATACAGGTCCTGAATCTTTTGCCACATGTAAGATGGAACTTTCACCATTACATGTTTGGTCCCTCCCCTCAACGTATTTTCAGTAAATACCATTTCTTCATATAAGAATTCTTTTATATTTAACTTTAAATTGTTTAAATTACTTATACCTTTCATAGATTCCAGGATGACTTATTCGTATTAGCTGCTGTACCCCATCAGGAGTTGTTAACTTACACCAGCCTACATCTTCATTTACCTTAAAAGAAAAAAAAATGCAAGTATTAATTTTCTGCTGCAGTCTGAAGAAAAAAAAGCAAGTATAATATGCCAATTTAAGAACTCAGTGTCTCTGAACATTCCACTTCAAACACTTAAAAGTTCGTGTTTTGCTAAGGATAGAATTTGGTATAGTCTGCTATGACAAATGCGGGGGCGGGGGGGAAGAACACCTGGCATGGCCCCAACACTTGTGTGCTATTCAAGAATAAATTATTTCTAAAAGTGTGTAGAAATGGTTCCAAACCTGTAGAATATTCAGTTCTTCCTCCTTTTATCATGAGTGAGTATACAGATTTGACTAGCTCACATCAGGAAGTTATACTGTATCTTTTGACACACTGACTATTGTATTTCTATTGTTTGTAATAGAGATATTCCCAGACAGTTTAACATCTTTTTTGTGTCTTGTCACTTAGGGTAATAAGCAAAGACACAGAAGCCGAAAGTCTCAGCAGTCAACCTTGAATCCCACATTCACATAATTTTATCTGTAGAGCCATTTTGCAAAAATCAACATAACCTTTTTACTTCTATATTAAGTAGATTTTAAAATGTATATGGAATACCATATGCAGAAGGTACTTTTCTGAGTAATTTTTTACTATCCATTTGCTCAATTATAGATAGTTTGAAATAAAAAACAAATACTCCCTTCTTTGATCAATGTGAGTGACTTCTTAAAAGGATAAAATTTCATTTGCCTCTTTAAGCATCAGTTATGTACTCAAATATTTTTCTGGTTTCGTTTCTGGTTAAAATACTGGCAATACATTAATGGTGGTGTTTGCAGATAATTCCCATTTTCTTTTAGACTACTGAACAAGCTCAAGAGTAAGCCACAGCAGCAAACTGCTGTGAGTTATGAATCTCTCAAAAGACTTCAGTTTGTATTACAGGCATCAAAACTTTTTTTTGTTTCCTCATTAGTTTCCCAGTAACACTTTTCATGAAGAATTTTAAGAATAGTCATTCCTCTAACTCATAAGTTACCTGGATCTTACTACAGGAAGAGCTGAAATCCCAGACCATATTCAAGATCGTCCCATCCCAAAAAGCAGCATGGACTTTATGATCCGAGTACACAATGAGCCTTCCTGTGCTAGGAATAACCTTTTCATACAGCAAAACTGGCAACATTTCTCGTCCATCTGTCTCAGGTATCTAGAACCAAACGAATACATTAAAAACTTGAGGAAAGGTTACTTACATCATTACAGCTGTTTGTATCTCTACCAGATTTTCAACTCACTTGTTTTTCCAGACCACAACGTACTCTATCATGCAATTGCTTTCTGCTTCACAAATATACCTTTATACTGAACGCGTTTGGTTCCCAAATATATACCTTCTGATCTTTGAGGATACACTCACCATTCTTCCCTCTAGATTAGGTCCTACTCCCTATAGCCTATATAATCATCCTTATAACACTGAAAGATTTATAAATCTTCAGCTACATACCATTTTCCAGCAGCAGAGATAATAGTTGTGAGTTAATGATAGTTTAGTCTTGTAGCAGTACTGAAGTATTCTGAGGAGAAAAAAACAAACAAAATTTTAAGCATTTCATACTTACTATGTCTTCTAAACAGTTGCGACCTTTGTTCTGTAAATTTATAGATGTCCTCAGTGCTAATATAAATTCCTTCAATTTTTATACTTAATGTTGTAATAAGTATTATGGGTAA
>VYZW01016495.1:4527-16629 GCA_013401315.1 Balaeniceps rex | reverse complement strand
TACTATTCTTATTGCCATTATCTACTTTATCTCATTTCCATTAAAGTGATGGATATTGAGCAATATGAAATAGAAATGGCCATTTTCTCTATTTTCTGCTTTGCTAGCTGGCAGTACATAAATGATGAAAACTCTTATTTTATCAAACACATTTTATATTCCGAAACTGGACTGTAATGAATGAATAGCAGAAATAATACTAACAATGAGTTTGGTCATTAGTGTATAGAGACATTTATGAGGTGTGCTAAGGGTATTCAGTAACTTGCTTGAGAAACGTGGCAATTCTTGTAGACATGCATAATTTAAATACTTTTTTGCTATTTGTAGTCATGTAACAAATATATAGGAAATTATGGTTTATGTAACCTAGAAATGAAAGTTGATTAGCTTTTGTAGAACTTAAAAACCCAGATGAAATAGTTTAAGACTTCTTTCTGTTTCAGATTTACCTTTTCGTCTTCTTTTTAAAGAATCATAGAATTGCCTGCAAGATACCTAAAGAAATCACCCTGTCCCTTCTTCTCATTTAATGGCAGGATAAAATAGAGTTCCTCTCCAAAAGATGTTCTTTGAGCCTGCTAATGTCCTCTTGAGATTGGCATTACTCATGCTGTACTTGACTAATGTGTAACTATCCATACTTTTTTTTCTTCTTAAGAGTAAACAAAGAATCTTCTCTTGTAGGATGTGTTTCCTATATGTCTTCAACATGCTTGCAGTTTCCCTTTGTGCGTTCTCCAAGAAGTTTGCAGTTATCTTAAAATATGATGCCCTAAATGCACTCAGTGTTTTATCTGATGATGTCTTCCCCAGCCACTCTCACCTTTCCTTTGTCGTTTGTCTCTCTTTATTGTTGACTCCTCTAATTCCAGAAAATATTTTAATTAAATTCTTCAGTCACGAAAATGGCCGATATTTCCCTACAGTGCTCCCTTTGAATGTGCGATGCATGGGTGTACAGATGTGGGACTCTCTTAAAAGCAAGGAAACAATGATTCCTTTAAAATTCATAACTACTTTTTTCCAATAGCCACTAAAAAAGAATGCTGCAATTTATGTAATTACCATGTTGCACAGAAAACTTCTAGTGAAAAAAAATGAAATGAATGTGAGCCATTAGTATGCAAAGCCGTAACTCAATACAGTAAAAAGAATGTATGGGCTTGTGATTACATTCAATACAGTTAATTGACTCCCACTTCTTTATTACTTATAAACTGCGAATGAAATTTGAGAAAGGCACACACACATGCACACAAACATTTATTTTATTAATCAGTAACTTTATTTTGTATTGCAATTGAACCCTAAAATAAACAGATCCAGGAATGAAAAAATATATCTGGGTCCTCAGCTTTCTATTGCTATCACCAGCATAGCAAAAACTTTGGGTGGCCAAGAGCCCCAAGGGTACCCCACATACTTTTTGAAGCTGAGGTGCACAACTATTTTACCACTTTCACGTCCCCGCAAAATTCTTAACAACTTTTTTTTGAATCACTTGGTTGTGGTGTTTCTTTGTTGATAGATGATGCAAAGGATTGAGAGGAGTTACAAGCCCAGGATGCCTGACATTGCTTAATATAAAGCCTTAGGAAATATGTAATTGAAAATTGTAATTGACTTCACATAATTATATCCTTAATTTTCAGCACATTTGTATGTTATCCCCAGCCAAAATTTGAAATCCACTCTTCCAGGTTGTTTGCTTGTTGTAAAGACAGAATATTAAAAAACTTTGTGTTATTCCCTTGCCTGATTGTGTACTACAGAGATGAAATTGTACAAATATAATGTGCTGGGACAATTCAACCCTGAGCACAGCAGCCACCCTGCTATTTAAATGCTGGATAGCTGCCAAACAAACAAAAATCATTCATTTCATATCACATTATTTTGAATACTTTGGCAAAATAGGGAAAAACAACAAGACATTAATTATATGGCTCTGCCAAACTCTGCAACTTTTAGCAACGTGTTTTAACTCTCCTTTGCAAGACTTTGCTCGGTATTGAAATGGTGCCAAAATCTATATGTACCTTGTAGGTGCAGGTCGGTGCCATCAATCTGGAAACTGCTTCAGGATCAGCAGTGACACAAAAAAAAAATCAAAATATTTTACTTATTTATTAGTCCTACCGTGTTACAGTCCCGTCACGTTCCAAGCTTTGGTAAAGACTTATGTGGAAAAATGCACTAAAGGCTAAACTGAGGGACATGGACAGAAAATAATTTGCCTAGAAGAATTCTTCCTCAGCTTCTCCCTCTCCTTTGTTCTAATTCAGGTCTTCTTCTGGAAACTGATTTGAAACAAGGTCCTTTACAGTATTTGCTTTGTGCCTCCTTTGTTATTTGTCTTGAATGCTTAGAATGAAAAACTGCTTTTTCTTTTTTTCTTTTTTCCTCTTTGTCCCTCCCCCTCTTCTTTTTTTTACCTTAACCTCTTCTGAAGTGCAAGATTTAGTTGTTGGTCAGATGTGAATGAAGAATGTCCTTACACTGTGTTTTAGCAAAGTCTGGACTAAAATTGGGAGAGTCTAGTTCTTAGAAAAAATAATTCTGTGTCTCTCCGATTAGTGAAGAGGTTATTCTGGGAAAGCTTTCAAATTCCGTGAAGGAATACTACTTAAATACTACTTCACTAAGTCACTAGGCAGGCTTATGGCCAAGTTGTGCGTAAGAGCTCCTGCAGTGAGATAGGCGGTACAGGTGTGTTTCTAAATCCAGAGTCTCATTTAGTGAGAGGAGAGCCCTTCACCTATTAAATACTCCCCCACAAGGGTCTGGAAGAGATGTTAGCAACTCTTAAATGATGTTTATACAACAGAGTTCCCAGAAGGACAGATCGCAGAGCACATTCTGGTGTCCAAATTTATCTGCTTCCCTTTCCTCTTGCTCGACTGCCCTCCTCTGCCAGACTGTCTGACAGGTAGACAAAAGCGAGGCCAGCATTGCATTTTGAGTTTCAGACAATAAAACTATTTTGTCTCGTTTTAAGGTTGTTGTCATTTCTGCTTGGCTACTTCAGTCCAATTGGACTTGAGGCAAACAAGGATGGGAAAGATGTGAGTCTCCGCTGGCCTGAAATCTTGTGTTTGCTGCGTCGTTTCAAGTGCCCTCTGCAATCTTGCCAGCATCAACTGGCTTCAGGATGTCTAAGACTTTGGGTCATGGTCTCCTTAGGTTTACAGTACACTCAGAGGGCAGGGTGAAGCCCTTCCTCCACCCCAGTTTGGTGTCAGTTCGGGTCTTTAATGCAGGAGATTAAGAACAGGCTGTACTCTTTCAACGCATTTATAGGAAACCTCAGCAGCTCAGCTGAGGGATGGGAAATGTTTGTGCCCAGCAATTACTCTCACTCTTTTTACATGCTGAGCCAGAAAGGATTGCAATTTCTAAAAAGACTGGCATTGATCTACACTATGTGTAACTACATAAGAACCTCTTTTTCCTTTTTTTCACGTTGGTCTTGGGGGTTTTAAGTAGAGAGGGAGAAACACTCCCTTACACTTGGGAGACAACCTCCATTCTCCCCAGTTTGAGTAGCACTTGAAAATATCTTGCCGAGGGACTGAAACGGTGGGTGAACAAATGTGAATGTTACTGTAGCATCCATTAAAGAACTGCTAGAAGGGCTGATGGATTTGAGCTGATTTTTGTGTGTGTCTACTTGTCAGGTTTTAGGCTAAAAGAGCTCTTGCTTCTCCTCATTGCTAGGTGTGCTGTATTTCCAAAATGTGCTTTCTGAACATGCGCTGAGGGACTCTCACATCCAAACCACTTTTTTTCACCAGAAGGGGCAAAGTGAGAAAACTACATTCAAATGTCAAGAAAACAAAAAACAGTTTAGAGAAAATGAGTTGAAAAAATGCATGGGTGTGTTAGAAACTGCAAAATAAAGTGATACCCTTCGCAGGTGAGCCTCAGGGAGTGTTACGCTGCTGATTTCAGCAGGTTATACCTACTATGATATAGAAAGCTATGCAAAGAGTTACAGCACTGCCAAATCATTGTGAAAGCCCGTCTAGAATCCTGCTAATAATTGTAGGGTTCTGGTTATTTGGATCAACATATTTCAGCAAACTGAGAGAACGATAGGAAAAAAACCATGGAAAGTATACCATGCTTTTAAGTAAGAATGAAAAGATGAGATGGGTAGAATTAAAAGAGTTTGGTTTTAAAAATATCTGAAGGATACGGATACAGGCACAATAATGGGCTTTTTCTTGTAGTCTCTCTTGCATTACACAACAAAAGGGGAGGCAAAACACTCTAGCTTTGTGTAAAGACTTCAGGAAATTTTTTTCATAGGTAACACTTCAATCTTTTCCATTCAAAGACCCTGACCTCTACTTATAAACAAGACCCTAACAAAAATCTGGAGAGAAGGGTCTATTTTTGCATATTTGCACACTAGTTAAACAACATATATTAAGATTGACTTTACTACCAAGTCTCTATCTACTTTTTTTTTTTTTTTTTTTTTTTTTTTTTTAAAGACTGAGGAAAAAGTCAAGCTAGAGTCAATTAATTTTGTTTGGATTTCCAAAGCAACAGGTAGGCAGCAGTGTTGAAATGAATTAGTAGTAGTGAGGTTACACATGTTGGTACATCCCACTGTCTCAAAACTAAGAGCTGAAAGACTCTCCTGGCCTTTCAGACTGTGAAACTATCTTGATGGTAGTAAATGGACCACTCATCCTTAAATTAAAAAAAAGGGACATTAAAAAAAGTCATTCATGTAGTGCCTTAGTGTGGTGTGTGGGAGTCTTTGAGACTGACATGCCTTTGTCTGCTTTCTCTGCTAGCAATTTGCAAAACCTTCTCCCGATTCAGCTCCCTGCAGGGAAGCCTGACAGCTGTGATGAGCACCGAGCTCTCACTGCTGCGTAGCACTTCTTCCAATCGGCTGATATCCATCGGTCATGGAAAAGACAAGAGTATTTAATGAAGAAAGGGACTCCCATTCAAAATGCTGAATAAGTGCCGTGGTTTCGTTCATTCAGATTAGCAGAAAGTGTTACTCTGCAGTTCCAAAATGGCTGGGGAAAAATAATAGATACCATGGTTGGGTCACTGAAAAGGAGGGTAGGGGGTTGAAAAGGGAACCTTTAAAAATAACCACAACCCCCTAAACTCTAGGAAGGTGGGGTTTTTCTTCTTCTTTCAGTGGCTTAGAGCCATTGTTAGATATCTGGGGCCAAGCTTTGTAAGAAATTCACTTAAACAAGTGTCGTGGTTTAACCCCAGCCAGCAACTAAGCCCCACACAGCCCCTCACTCACTCCCTCCAGTGGGATGGGGAAGAGAATCGGAAGAGCAAAAGAGAAAACCCATGGGTTGCGATAAAGACAGTTTAATAGGTAAAGCAAAAGTCACACACACAAGCAAAGCAAAACAAGGAATTCATTCACTGCTTCCCATGGGCAGGCAGGTGTTCAGCCATCTCCAGGAAAGCAGGGCTCCAGCACGCGTAATGGTTACTTGGGAAGACAAACGCCATCACTCCGAATGTCCCCCCTTTCCTTCTTCCTCCAGCTTTATGTGCTGAGCATGACATCATAAGGTATGGAATATCACTTTGGTCAGTTGGGGCCAGCTGTCCCGCCTGTGTCCCCTCCCAACTTCTTGTGCACCCCCAGCCTGCTCGCTGGTGGGGTGGGGTGAGAAGCAGAAAAGGCCTTGACTCTGTGTAAGCCCTGCTCAGCAGTAACTAAAATATCCCTGTGTTATCAGCCTGTTTCCAGAACAAATCCAAAACATCGCCCCATGCTCGCTACCATGAAGAAAATTAACTCTATCCCAGCCAACACCAGCACAACAAGGTATTAACTGAATCTTTCCTCTGTGCGTAGCAGCTCATCCTGCAGCCAAGTAAGTACATTGAGATCCAGTTCACTACCCAAGCATGTTTGAAGGATTGTGGTAAGTCGTGAGCAAAAATGTACAGAGATAACCAAGTATTTAACCTTAAAATCTGCTGTCACTGTAGTCTAGATGTGAGGGACTTTCTTTTTAATTTCCTTTTGAGTACAGTCCTGCTCTCAGGTGAGCTTCTTAATGAGAGAAGGGAGGGTACCAGCCGGTCTCATTCTGGGTCAAGAAATTTATTTCCTGGGTTTTAGAAGGTACTATAGTTACCATTCAGTGTATATTTTTTTCTGAATTCTGCATCATAGAAATTTTGTCTCACTAAGAATGGGAGAGGAGGAAGAGATCCAGAGGGGGCAAATTTGGGAACCTGCTAAGGACACTGCCTAATCACCCATGGTTCTGATGTTAGCAGGAAAACAAGACAGTGCCTCTGAGTTTCATACCTGGGTGTGCAGAGCATTTGCTAAAAGCCTCTTGGGTATTAAGACATAATTTGAAATGGGAAACAAAATCTGACATTTAAGAAAAAGAAAAATTTGACATAGTTAATAGGAATGATTAGAATTGTAATCTCCCTGACACACGTCAATTAAAATAACACAACAAATGGTGCCTCAGTGCAGAGTTTGACATGCACTGTGGCTTTAAGTTGTTTTTAATAAACATAGTAGACAGTAATATCAATTTAGGAAAAAAGATAAGCAAGAATAAAATTCAAATTTAAATGCAAAGGTTAGAGTAGAACAGATGACTCATGCTTTATCTATATTGAAGTAATTATACAGTGAGAACTCAGAACACTGGCTTTGGACTTATAAAGAGCAAATCACCATAGTGAGATTTATCTTCTAGCTAATTTTATGGGCAATACAAAAGTTTCTGAAAACTGCTACTTGAAGGATGGGTATGAAAGGTCATTGCTTCTTCAATTCCCTCTTTTTTTGCATTGAAGGACTTAACAATCATTCACGTTTACCAAATCATTTTACTTTTTCCTGAAATTTCCTATTGAGGCTGTTGATTGCTTTTTCTGTGCATCTCTCAACTTTTCAAATTACATTCATGTCTTTGTATATGATCTGCTAGAAATGGTTGCCAATATGTTTGTAGTGTACGAGTCTGCAGGCATGGTGATAAACAACACACTCTCCAAGGAGATTTGCTAGATTACTGTGCTTTTTATTGTGCCTTAACTCACCTGTGAGCATCTTGAATGCTTGCTGGGACTGGTGGCTGTGTTTTCAGAAATGTTTGATCATAAAACAGAACAAAGACATTTTAGTTATGAGTATTATAGAGGTCTTTGATTGAAGCATTTTTAAAGTCTGATGCCAATAGATGTCAACCTTCAGTGTGTTAGAAAAGTCAGATTAGTGGGAGGCTATAAGGTGGTTTGCAGATGGCTGAAATGCTGCATCAAAAGATTAGAAGAGAAGATTTGTACTGTTTATTTTCCCCTCAATCACAGTTTCTCATTTTAAATGGATTTATCTTTTCCCCCCCTCAAAATCAAGTTTAAAAATTTATTGGTGTCTAATCTGTTTTCTCTCTGCATTCAGGAAAACCAAGTTATTCAATGCCATAATTAAATGCTTTGGAGATCAGGTTCTGCCTCATTTGACAAAAGGAAGAAAAGATTCATTAACTCTGTGGTATGGAATAAATTTTCACCATTCTAGGGAAGGAGCTCAGAAATGCAGGTGGGAAGATGAGTTTTGGGGAGATCTAAAGAGACCACCCTCCTTCTATGCTGTTTCTTTCCCCCTCTTCTCTACATCCAGTTGCAGACCTGGATGAAGTGCAATGAAACTCAGTGGTGGCTGGTGAGGACACAAGGACTTAATACTATTCTGGGGAATTCGGATGAGGTTTGGTCTTCAATATCTGAGCACCTGTGTGCTGTAGGAAAATTTATTATGAGAATACTTGAAGTAGTTATAAGGCAAATACATGTATCTAAACTAATACCTTATGTCGTATGTACTGGTTTGGAAATAATTGACTCCTTTGAACAATATTAACCATTTATCTAGTGCTGTCCATCTTCAGATTCCTAAGAAACATTTGTCAGTCCTTTAATCCACTAGCCAGACTGTTTCCTCCCTCAGCCACTCATGAAATTGTATCAGTTTTCTAGGTAAATTGCCTTTCATGTTAAGTTTTCAGTTCACTCTTCTGGTTTATATAAAGCGTAACAGAACTTGCTTTTCTCTGTGGTATGCTGTGCTGGTGTTCATAAACACCATCACTTTCCACTTTCATTTTACCTAAGAGTCCATTTAGCATGTCGCGGTAGAAAGACGTGGGCAGCCTCCCTCTTTGTGAGTGTTGGCAATCCGTCTTCAGTTCTGCTTGCAACAAGTGGAGTAAAGCACCAGAAAATGGAATACATGGGCTAGAGGAAGGGTGGAACGATGTTCTTGCAGGGTGAATCTGTAGGCATGGATGTGCCAAAGAAATAGATTGATTTCTTCACCTTTTTGTGATACTAAATTCTAATTGTTCCTAGCACTTCTGTAGGTTTTTTTGACATTACAGGAGGAATGGATGGAATAATTTTGAAACATTGTTTGGAAACCTGAATTTTCAGCATGAATTCATAATTCATGCTTTTGTACCTATATACATATATATATATGTATTCAGACACATGCACTATATGATATCCTTAACATTTTACCATTTTTACCTGTATTGTTAAATAATCCACACATTATAATACAAAGAGTGCCCTTGTGATTTAATGCAAGAATAACACTGGGTCCTCTTATATTACAAAAGCTTTGTTTGGCTTTTTTCTCATCGAAACTCCTATCTATATAATTTGGGATTATGCAGATAGACCTTACCAAAGGGTTCTTTGTTGAGTAGAAGTCAGTCAGTTTAAGGAGCAGGACTTATCCACCCAAGCAAAAACAACTGCACCTTTGTATCATGCTGTATTTCACTGTCTAAATGTTCCAGCTTTGCTCCACACTAGCTCAGATGTTGTTGTACTGGGCTTTTATTCAATGCAGATATACAGTTTGTGATATTTTACCTTATGCTGAGGTGCCATAACCAATGGAGTGAAGAACTTTCTGTTAGATAATTTGGCTAGTACCTTAGGCAAAGTCTTTCTTGTCAAGATGGTGGATAAAAGCAAGAAAGCGAAGTCTCCTGTGACTCTGAGTCTAGTGTGGTAGCTGTTGATTTATTGTATATCAGTTAATAAACCATGCGATGAGAGAAAGGCTGGAAAAAGTCCTTGGGATAGCACTATTTATTCCTGGAGTGGGGAGACATAAGATAAACCTTCCTCCCTCTTAGCCTCACAAAAGGCTGCTGCCTTAAATATCTTTCTTTAAAAAAAGAAATTAGGGGTTTTTTATTATTATTATTTTTTAAAAAAAGGACTTCTGCATCTAACATAAGCAAATCTTCAGGGCCGGAAGAGAAAATGTTAGAGATGCTGAGATTCTTTTAAAGGATTTCTGGTTTAGCTTTTGGACTTTTAAGGGAAGAATTACAGTAATAAACACCTTTATTAAAGTTTAATAACTTCTGTTTTAAAAACAAATAGGTGAAAGCAGAAGTAGGATTTTTTTTTCTGCACAATATGGTTTTGTCAGCTAATCAGTTAAGAAAATAAACTCCAAGCAATAAATAATTCTGTAAAACCTAAAGAATAATAGCCCTCAGAGAGCAAGGGTTTTCAAGACTACAGTGTGAAGTGATGCTGGAGCCCAAATGCAGTTAGATGCCTATAATTACTTGGAAGTGCTTTGTAGTATATGAAGTAACCTTTGAGTTCTAAGGGAAAAAGATAAATACATGGAAAAAGAAATGAACAAAACCTGAAGTCTACTGTAGTATCAGGAGATTTTGGTAGGTAGTGGTTAACAGCACGTTTAACTGTGATGATCAGTTGCATTTCACAAGAGTCACCTGTTGCTAGGATCAATATAAAAATCTTTAGGCATTTTAGATCTTTTATTCCACCTTCCCTATGACTTTGCCCAAACGGTTTCAATGTATCTACTAAAAAAAAAAGAAATTGTTAAATGATACAACCTTTCACATTCAGTCTTGTTTTCTCTGAAGAGTCACTAATATAATTTTAGATGGAGTTGTGACAGATGGGCTCTAAGGCAGATCTGGCTGTGTGGAAGTTTAGGTAGTTGCTATGACATCATGAGCCCTGAAATGTTGGTGGGAGGATGATTTTGGAGAAAATACTTGGCATGCATGAGCTATCACCTGTACTATGACAGCAAAATGGTAACTTGGGAAAGATACACATTCGTTTTATAAAAATACTCCACCAAACATGAAAATGTTATGAAGGGCAGGAAGACTATTCTAAAAATAATCCCTCTGCCAATGTGTTTCTGGGCCCCTGTCTTGAGCAAGGAAACAAGGAAGGATACAGGTACCCAAAACTTCTCAAAACAAACTAGTCCTGGACTTGAAATGTCGAGTAGATAGGAACCCTCTTCCTTTCCCCTGTTTTAAAGGTCTGTTTCAAAAGGTAGCTGCTCAGGGATGGAGAGCTGCTCCATCTCCTTGCCTTCCCCTCTCGGGAGAGTTCACAAAGAAGTCCTGCTTGGCATCTTGGAAGGAAGCTCATTTCATGATATTGTGTTAAATGTTTGTCTTCTCTAACTTTGTTTCCCGATTTTGGAATCAAGAATTTAATCTCTCACCATTGTTTTACTCAATTTACTCTTTTGGCGTTGAAAACAGCTGAAATGAACCTGGCAGATATAAGACATATAGTTTCCATAAGAGCAAGGAATTCAAGCAGAACTGTGCATGTAGCTAAATCTATTAATTATGTGAAATATTTGACAAATTTTGGAGACTTAGCAATGCAGGGTACTTTTCTCATGTCTGTGGAAGGACAATTTCAATAAGGTCCCCTGCGTAGGGTGTTAAACAGTGTTTTTCAGCAAGAGGTAAGCAGCAGAAAGGCGTCTTCAAATGTGACAGTGTCCATGTTCTGCTGTGTCCCTTCTCTGAAGGTTATTGCTTCTTTAGTAGATTCAACAGAGAAGATGTGTGAAGATGCATTTACATCAATATGCACGAATGGCAGCTGCGGTAGCTGGGGCTTGAGCATGGGCTCACTTTTGCCAAATTTCTAGGGACGGTAATATCTGGCAGAGGGACAGAGTGAGCAGCTGGAGAACAGGAACATCTTAAATCACTACAGCTGTTTGCTTCTGTGCAGCTGAGCCAGAACTTCAGTCAATTCCCCATTAACTTAAACTGTAACAAGATAAATTGAAATAAAGCAAGGTTGCATTCAACTAAATCAAATTGTGAACGGTTAAATTGAAACGGTGTTCTCACATAGATGAATCCTATGACACATTAGAAAGATAATTTAAAATAGAGTTAACTGCAGGAGGACTTCATTTAGGAGTCCAGATTAAGAAAAACAACAAAAGTAATCTCTTTTTGAATGAGATTTTATTATTGGTGTATGATGAAAGAGTATGGTTTGGGAAAAAAGCTTCATCATAATTTAAACAACTTCTAGGGAAAACTGGAACACGAGTGTAATCCTTTACTCCCAGTCACCAATGTCTAAACTGCTGGCATAAAGTAAATGAATCATCAAATCATAGAATACCAGGTTGGAAGGGACCTCAAGGGTCATCTGGTCCAACCTTTCTAGGCAAGAACACAGTCTAGACAAGATGGCCCAGCACCTGTCCAGCTGAGTCTTAAAAGTGTCCAAAGTGGCGGAGTCAACCACTTCCATGGGGAGATTATTCCAATGGTTGACTGTTCTCATCATGAAAAATTTTCCTCTCGTGTCCAATCAGAATCTCCCCAAGAGTAACTTGTGTCCATTGCCCCTTGTCCTCTCCATGTGACTCCTTGTAAAAAGGGAGTTGCCATCTTCTTTGTAATTACCCTTTAAGTACTGGCACATGGTACTCTTACAAATGCGTGATAGCCATGTAGAATAAGCGATTTAGTTCAGTAAAGTTAGTCTGGATTCTGGTTTTGGGGTTGGTATGAAAGGTAGGATTGTGTGCCAAAGAGAAGTTGAAGAGCAGCAGTCTTGTCTGATGCACAGCTATGCCACTGAAATTCTGGATGCAGGTAGAAAGGTCGGTACAGAAAACCAGCCCAAAGGACGGTGAGAAGTGCAGATCCAGCAGGTTCATAGCTTGGCTTGCACCTAAAGTCAGCTGGAGTCATCTACTGATTTTTTTTTTCAGTAAGATGTTTA
>VYZW01016490.1:5067-46263 GCA_013401315.1 Balaeniceps rex | reverse complement strand
TCAGATCCTGTCCTTGAATGTAAGGGGTTGGGGACAAGAGAAAACTCCCTGAATCCAAGTGTGACCCTGGGGCTCTAGTTCTGCTTCTGATCTCTAAACAGCTGTGCAAGGAAGAAGCCTTTGAGAGCTGATGACCATCAGTATTTTCTATGCTCTTTGTTCAACAGCTGAGGAGATTTTAGCACCAACCATTGTTGAACCCAATCAGGAAGAGTCGAGTTCCCTGAATTTACATCATGAAATTCTGGGTAGATGTTTACTATTCTTATGATACCACATGTTTTATAAGTAGATGATAGTTACACAAAGCATTATCTCTGAAATTGCAGGAGATTTCTATGAAGTCTTGTGTGTTTCTGACCAGCTTTGCTGTTTCACCAAGAAGCCCCTAAATCCAACTTCTTTTGGTCTTATTTGCTGCTAGCTGTTATACTCCTACCACATTTCACTCTACTTTTGGATAAGCTAATTCAGTGACATTAATCTATACTGAAAAGGGCTTTGGAAGAGGCATTAAGAGAAAAGAACAATAACTGGGAAGATGAGTTATGCACGTGTTGCAGATATTCAGATATATTTTTCTTATATACGCTATTTTACATTTTGAAATTCATTTGCAATACCATGTTCAGAGCAAACCAGGTTATTCCATTTCCTGTGGATCTAATAGAACAAAGTTTCTTATTTTTACGTGTCTGTCCTATGTCCTTGTTTGTGGTAACCACCACAAACCTTGCTTTCCCCACTTCCCACTTTCTCTATGCCCTTCACAGCACCTCAGATTCCTCTTGTTGCTTCACTACTGAACTGAGCAAGTGGTGGTGCCTACTATTGCCTATTGCAAGTGGTGCATTGCTGCCTGACCAGGCAGTGCATGCACAGTGACAGGCCCGTCCCGGGGTAAGTGCAGCATGAGCCTGATGAGCTCACATGGTTATCGTAGTGTAAGCACTACCAATTTTCACAAAACCTTTAGGAACCTGATTATCTTTAATCCTTCTGCCACAACTAGTTGAAATTGGCCATCAGGTTCAAAAGATTCTGCAAAAAAGGTGCAGGAACTAATGGACACACAAATTAATTAAAGAACAGTCAGATTAACCAAGGGGAAATAATGATGCAAATTCAAGTAAGTCAGTAGACAAGGAACGCTTTCCTTCATTTCCATCATCAAAAGAAAGCAATACCCTTTTGATTAGAATTATTCAGTTAAGACGTAAAAGAACTTAAGGCTATCAGAAGAAATTATGTCTCCTGATTTAAAAATGCTATAACTTTAATTTTGATTTTAAGTGCATGAACCAGTTCCCTAAGCAACATCAACTTTCAATTATGTTTAGTGCAAAGTCAGCCATTGTTACCATTAACATTTTCCTGTTCAATCACAGTCTGTAACCAGCCACTAATAAGAATTAATGAGACGAATCTGCCTCGATTTAGTATCAAGGAACCTGCAGGAGTTCTGTCTCTTGGGAGAGTTTCATTTATTCACCACCTGTATCCTAAACGTGTTTTCTTAATTTTGGAAGACCCAGCAAATCTGCCTGTCTCTTTGCTCTGTTGTTGCTGTTCCTTGCATCAAACTTTGCGTTCCTCAGGGGCTTTCCTGTTAAAAACTCCTTCTGTATGCAGCGTATTTCTGAAAGGCAAACCCAGCTTCCTAAATCCCATGGACTCTGGAGGTCACACATGCTGTATGCATCCTCTGGAGTGAATAATCTTCTGTGTCTGCTGGAACTTGCCAAATGGGTTCAACTGCTTCCCGTAGCTGGTCCAGCCAGACTATATGGCGACATGAGGAGATGCAGAGCCAGAGGCCACTGCAGAAGAATATTAGTGAGAAAAACAAGGGGTTTTGAAAGAGTACAGAGAATGAGGTATTCCCAACAGAAAAAAGCAAGGCTACTTCAAAAGATCATTTACTTTAGTAATCTTTCAAATAATTCAGGAAGTCACTTCCTCAGGTTCATTCATTGTTATTACCATTTTAGATTTTTTTTTTTTATTTTATAGCTGTCTTATTTCATCTTAAACGTATCACTTTGGGGGCCAAGGATAGAATGATATGACAATCATAGAGTTCTGTCCTGGTGAGACCATCCCTTACTTGACTGTGGCAATGATTTCTGCCGTAATTCAGCTATGTGGGCTTCATTGTCCTAATCCGGTCCTGAAAACATTTGTTTTGAAGTGCCAAATTAACTGCAAAGATGTCTGTATTGTTAATGTCACAAAATTTCTCAACTAGATGATGAAATACTGAAATTGGAAATAGCAAAGCATTGGTTGGAAGATGGGCTACTCACCTCTACCTGGAAAAGCTTCTCTCAGTGTTACAAGCTCCTGCCTCTTCAACACAACAGAATACTCTTCTCTGAGCACTAATGTTCAGAGAAGAATGCAGGAAAGAATGTATTTTTCCCTGATGTACATGATAGCTCCTGTAAGTGCTAATGGTATTTACATACACATTCAGAGACAGCTGTATTCCATGAACTGGAAAACAGATGTCAAGGGGGTATTTAATAAAAACATCATTCACCTTAAATGCACTGTTTAAAAAATGTCAGTTATGTTTTCATTTTATTAGGTAGAAGAGAATAAATAGCAAAGGCAGAATGAAGGCAGAAAATTAAGAGAATAAATTAGCAATCAATGCATTGGAAAAGCCATAAACTAGTATTATCAAGTAACAAAGTGATGTTACTAAAGAAGTAACCTTGTGCTATGATAGGGACCTTTCAGTTAAAACTAGTAAAAGCAGCAAGACATTTTCCCAGAACCCTTAGACAGAATTTTATTTCAGATCCAATGGTTTTAGTGGCAAGAAAAAAAAACAAACCCAAAACTAAGTGAAACATGAGATGCTCTGAAGTTGTGAAGGGAAAGATCTGCTTCTGCCCTTCCCCTCACTTCCTTCTTTTTCAGTGAGGAGAGGGAAGACAACAAAAGAGAAACAAAGGGGAATGGACTGTTGCTACTCACACAATGTTGCATTGCAAACAAAACTTTAAAAAAAAGATGTTGTAAAGCAAACACACTGATTTTCCAGATAGCTTTGTGCCAAATTTGTGTTAATAAATGGAATCCTTATTTTTAGTTTTTAGTTGCCAGGTACAGAAATGCCACAGCAACTGAATTGAATTGCCACAGCAAGTGAATTAAACTGGAGATTCGGTCCTTCCAGAATAAATTTGAAGGCAATTTTTAGAGGAAGAGGAAGCTTGAATTTTTTAATTTATATGTGAAGGACTTCTCTTTCCATTACAATAAGTTCTAAAGCTTTCATTTCAGCTATGTGTTTATTTTGAAATAATTTAAATCTTACTGCAAATATGTACTTCTTTGAAGCCAATATTTGTTTCAAATATGTGTATCTTCCCATACATAAATGTAAATATGTAAATATAGTAAAATTTAGCATGTATATAGTAAAGTGAACTAACTTAGTGTGTTATCAAATGGATGCAATTCCCTCCTGAGCAATGCCCCTGAAAATAACATCATTATAGATTATACAATATCCAGATGATCATTTTATTGACAGCTTTGCACCCTTGATCTCTGTTCTTGAAATTGTAAATCTGATCCCATCAGAGTCAGAGTAGGAAGCTGTGACATCTAACTTCATACATTCTCTTCTTCCAGTTCACCAGTCCTCTTCACCTGCTAACACTCTGCACTGCAGACTAAATTTAATTAGCCATGAAGTCTTTTCTAAGATAAGAGTGGATCTTGCATCTGACAGGTTATACAGCCTTGAACATAAGTCCACATTCCCTCTCTATGGATCTAGTATATGATTAGCATATGCTGATCTTCATCAATATGCTGAAAAGGGTCCTACACTGCCTTCTAATGCTAATATTCCTACATTATAATCTGGTACTGTGTTTGCCTCTGGCTTTTAATTTCTTTCATAAAATGATAACGTGTTGTGTTTTAGTATGGTGGTTGTATAATTGTCTCTGGATGTGACTAGCAATTTCTCAACTATGATTTTTTTCATAGCAAAATGTACATCTGCTGAAACCTATACCATTCATGAGAATCCTGCAACCTAACAAAATGGAGAAAATGTCAGAATACAATGTATTGACCCTTTTTCAAAGAAAAATTTTCATTTTCCACTTCAGAATGACTTGTTTATGCAGCATAGTTGATTTATACTAAAAAGTTACCGTTTAAAACACATTAAAATTCAAACAAGATGTTTTCATACGTTCAAACCAACCTTTTGGCTTAAATCCAGTTTTATTCAACTGAAAAAAATTCATCTCAAGAATATCTTTGAGATTTTTTTTTTCTTGTGTGAGCTCATGATGGATGATAAACCTCAAACATCGCTGAATGGGGAACCCTCTTTCTTATCAGCCACTATGTGTCCTCATACTTCAAGTCTCCTTCAGTGTGTTTAATGTCATCCTTTACCAAAATTTCATTGCTGTGCAAAGGCTGGTGCTGTCCTTAGTGTGACTGCCACGTCTGGCCATTGCCATCCTGTGCTTGGATTACTGAACACTCCTGAATTTTTACCAGCTTGACTTGATGCCCCACCACCACCACCCCACTTCATTTGACCTCAGCAGGGACCTAGGGTCTTCCAAATGCCTTGATTTCATTCTAACTTTAGCTATAGCATCACTGGAAGATGTAACTGTGACTTCTTTTCAAAGTAACACTTACGTGCATGTGAACCAGAGAGTTAAAAAGCTGGTTTTTTTTTCCCCTGGGCTGAAAGATGGATCTGTAGTTTGTGCTTTTCACTGGTAGGTATCATAGAGCTGGACCGCACGTACCTGTAGCCCAGACACCGCCTGGGAAGGTTTCAGATTGGGAACGAGGTGAGGGTAGTAACAAAAGGACTGGCGGTAGTAGTTGCAACACTGAGCAATAGGCTTATAGGTCTGTCAGGGGAAAGTGCCCTGATTTCAGTCTACTTCAGCAACCACCTAAATATGACTGACTGACCTAACCCTTCCCACCTTTCCCCAAAATCCACTGTGCCCACTAGCTTATTTTGCCCTCCAGAGTCTGACTGTCTCCTGGTAGCCAGACCCTCACTGTGACTGTTCTTGTTGAACATGTAGGATTGACCCTGAAAAATATAGAGGTAGGAATTTTGACATTTTGTAAATATTTTAAGGTGGATTGATTCAAAAGAAACTGATCTGCTAGAGAATCAGAGCCATTCACAAGACCTACATTCTCCAATGTGAGACACCTGAGCATTCCCAAAGCTAATACTGTACTATTAGCTGCTGCATGTGTATTCAATTTAACATTTGCAGTATGAACTGCTTAAAGCATGACCCCTCTTTCCCTGAAATAAAAAGCTGTGTGCAAAGTCTGCATAAACGTAGAAGTCTGAAATTTCTTGCTGTCTCCTCAGGGCACATGTGTGAATGCTAGTTCATTTGAAGAATAAAGGACAAAAGGTCATTAGGATACAGCTGACTGATTCCATAGTCAAAATCCATTGTTTTACAATGTGCTTATATTTCTAAATCAGCATCGCTGTCAGTAAGGAATTGCCATTTCAGCACTTAGTAGCATTTAAAGCTGCTAAAGGACTTTTCTTTGATGCTGTGACTTCATTATGCCATTTTTAGGATGCAGTTGCATTTCTGATTGTTCTTTTTTTCCTTGATTGGGCAGGACTATTTCTGCTGCAGCTAGAAACCCTGGTATTTTTGCTGATGTTTGGAGCTAGGTTTCTAATGCTTTATAACACAATTTTCACAAAAATCCTGAGCCTGAAGCTCATTCCACCTGCAAACTCACCATCTGAAATTGCAAGTTAGTGAACACATTTGTCTATTTCTAAACTCATTGCAAATCTCTCAACTTTCTATGGGACTGGTGTGAGAGAAGCCCATCTGGTTACGCAAAGGAGAACAGTGTGGAGGACTGGGCTTCAGATGGAACACCAGGAGTCCCCTTTCAATGAGGAGTCTCACCAGGAGACGTCACCTTGGGAGCGTGTCATGCTGTAGGCTGTTGTCTTCTTGAGCATGAGTGGACAATGTTAGTTATTTGTGCGATTAAGTATCATCACCACCCTGGTTGTCAAGGCAATGCCTTCATCAGCAAGGAGAGAGGTATTCATGTGACCCCAGTGTTAGGCACAAAAAGATTATTGCCTTAGTGTCCCTGCTCGCCCTGTATAGTCAATAGCTAGAAACTTCTTGGCATATCCAACACTCACACAAAATCCCAAAACCTCAGTTGCCACAGTTCCCTGTGGCTTGGGACGAAGTCCCAGCGCAGACTCACAGCCTCGGCAGGCCATGCAGATGTGGCCTCAACATTGCCCTCCCTTTATAAGTAACCCAAAGTCCCACCACTGCTTACAGAGGCTTTTCTGATTCTCTGAAACTTCTGGGTTTTTTCCCTTGCAGTTAAAATATTTTGCAAAGTCACCTCCTCCTCCATAAAACTTATCTTAACAACTTCAAGGGAAAGTGCTAAAGAAAAAAAGCCTCAAGAAAGATGAGTGTACAAAGGAGTGCACCTACTTTGTCGAAGTACAGCAAAACACGGCAGGAACAAAACGTGGCTTCAGCATGAGCGTAAGGAACTGGCGTATTTGTGGTGGAATCACTATGAAACTCAAAATGCTGGGCTCAAGGGTGGTGAGTAGTGTTGGATGGAGATTAATAAAATGAAACATGATTGCTCTAAGGCTTAGAAGGTGAATAATACACGGGGAAATTTCATATAAAATTAATCTCACACATGAAACAAGGAAAAGCAGAAGCCACTGCGTAATATTGAAAGTTAATCACAAAGTTCTCCAAAGTAGTTACATGAAGTGGTCAAAAAAGGTGATAAATAGGCATGAGAACTCCATTCCCACTTCACAGGAGTGCTTCAGGTCTGGTTTTCCTAAAGCACTGTCCATCAGTGATGTTGGTGAGGTGAACTAAAAACTAAACACTAACAAAAAAGGGCTGTGGTGTGGATGGGCTGACCGCACAACAAGCTGCCTGGGCAGCAGCCAGCCTCTGGAGCTGCAGAGTGAGGCCTGGTGGACATGGCAGTGGGGTCCACGAGGAACAGACAGGAAGGGCAAAACGCCTCCACAGCCATCTGCGGGAGCCATCCTGCTCCTACCACTGTGCATGGAGGCAGTTCGGCTCCTGCTCTGGTGCACATTGCAGTTGCACAGCCATTTTAAGACCCTTCTGCTTTATTTGAAGCTGCTCATTCCTGGACCCCAAGTGCCTTCTCCGTAATATCCACTCACCTCTCTCTGTGGCCACCTTCCTGAACTGGACTTTCACATGAGGCTATTTAAATAGAAGGAAAATGTACAGATGGAATTTCAGAGAGCCAGGCAGGTATACAAGCACATAGCTACACACAGCAGAGGGGAAGACAACTTGCAGCAGGGGCAAAATGTGTGGAGGAGGCAGGAGGCAGGAGGTGACTAGGGGGACCTCTTGTGATCCGCACTTCCAAGGCACCAAGGCAACTAGATGACTAAAATGCACATTAAGCCTAGCCCAGAGGGCTCCCACTGGGCTGGTGCTGTGCAAACTAAAACCAACAGATAGTCCTGCTCCCAAAGTACTGCCAATTGAAAAAAAAAAAAAGAAGAAAAAATCTCCAAAGCAAAGCTGTTTTTTTAAAATATTTGAGTCAGAATGACAGGGCGTTAATTGTGATATAATGGTGATTTTTTGGCATGGCATTTAACTAGACTTTAAAGAGATATTCATAACACCTATATAGTCCTTCAAGCCCCATTAACAATATGGATGTCTCTCTTTATAGCAAACACATTAACAAAGGACCAAGTAGCTGTTACCCCTCCTGGTTTGAATTTCCCCTACTTTCTTACCCAAAAATTGCAAACTATTGACTAGAGAGGATAACAATGCAATAGCAGAGTGCTGAGGGCCATAGGTTTTTGTATTCCTGACTTCACTTTCACGAAGTAGTCCTGCAGGCACCATTTAGTCTTAGAACAAGTATCTGTTATATAAAGAGCGCTTTTTTTGTGTATAACTCATCATTTCAGATGCTGACAGTACACAGCCTGACTTGCTGCTTGCTGCATTACCTGTTTTGTTGCTAGGAAACTTTTGAACAGGAGCCAATTTGCCATTCAGCTATTCGCTTCATGTGCGGTTATATGGAAAAGGACATAAGGTGATCATTATTTTAAACAATGCCCTCCAGTTTTTTTACATGGCACTGCTAGAAGCAGGGGATACATGCTATGCAATAACATTGGTTATGTGTATGATGAAGATCTCCCAAAGTTCAAGAAGAAAGGCAGGATTCACATCCAGTTTGGATTCTTGCACAAAGAGCTCATTCATCTGGAAAGTGAAAAAGCATCTGTATTGTGCTTAGCCTCTCCATTTGGGCAGCACTGTACATTTTATATTTTCATTATTTGTACTACAGTAAGAGGCATGGCCCCAGCCAGAATCACCACTCCATTGTGTGCCCGAGCCTTTGCTTTGAAGAGCTTATAGTCTGACACCGTGCTTCTTGACTTTTATCAAGAAATTATGGCCTTTCACACTTTTTACAGACCTACTGAACAGAACCGGGCTGGTGAAGAGGGAAGGCAATAAACCATTGCTAACAGGGAGACTGCCACGCTCTGGGGACCAGAGCTCTCTGGCTATTACCTCCAGCTGCAGTATAATTTCCCAGTGGTGTCGCTCCAGTGCTACCCAGCCTGAGTCACCTCAGCTAGAGGGAAATGGGCGTGCTGAAGAGCCAGATACCCAAGACTCATGAGGGGGTGACAATCATGAAGACCTCTGCTCCTGATTGTGGTCACTGAGAAAGCCAATAGTTTTGTGTTTTGGAGGATCCACACAAATTCATAACTGTAGTTAAAATTATCTGTACCTTTTCATACCTAAAATATTGTCAGTGATTTTGTTTTACTCCTGGGGAAAGGGACAGTTCCTGTGAAGCTAATTTTGAGACCTTTTGAATACACGTCTCATGCTGTGAAACAGTTAACTTTCAAAAATAGAGGACTCTTCCCCTAAGTTCACATATGCAGCGTTGGCTCAAAAGCCATAATAGTGATCTGGTAACACATAGTTTTATTCTGAGTGCTGCACTCCAGGAAAGTGGAGGAGGAGGAATGAATAAAACCAGGCTCATCTGCTCCACAAATGTGTTTAGGTTCTGAAGATTTTACTCTTCTAACATTTGGGTGAGCCTGATAAATTCAGTGAGGTGGGATGGTACGACCTATCGATGCGATGATTTGGGTAAGGCTTCCTAACACCGCCATCATGCCCTACTTTCTAGAACAAGTCTTCAAACAGGTCACTACTGTGGTGACTATGCGGTGACTACTGAAGCTGACAATCTCAGCTGTGAGGAACTGCTTGTCTTGGAGCAGATTTAGATTAAAGGAAGATGTTTTCTGTCCCCATCTACCCTTTGCTATATCAGTTCCAGGTCTTTGATTTCATACAGCTGCCTGCCATTTCATTGGATGTCCTTAACCATGCAGTTTAGAATACCCAGGTTTTTCAGTATCTATCCTGAGGTTCTCACCTATCCACAGAGACTCTAAAATTTTGAGGTTCACTGCAGATGCTTGTTATTGATAAATTTATTGAATTATTTTCTTTTTCTCTCTCACTTTTTTTTTCATGCCACCATGACCATAACATCAATGTGCATCATACATAAATTTTGAAATATAATCTACAAGAATATTTTTTTTAATGTTCACTGTCTCACTGTATATATCTAAAATTCTTCTGAAACAGATGTTGCTAGATATTTTCCATGTTTTGCACCTGTGTTTAAATATTCATGTTACACTGCACTTTGCATTTGTCAAGATTTGTACGTGTCTTCCTCAGGGAGTGTAATATTCTATTATCTTAATACGTAATAAGGTATTATCATTATAGCAAGCATCTCTATAGCAACATAGCTTTGCTTCATACTTTGTAAACCAGTAGTGTTTACTACAAACAACTTGCAGACTAAGCAAGATAATGGAAAGAAAAGGGGGAATAAAACACAAGCACTAACACAGCAAGCAAATGATGAAATCCAGTCTTCCAGAGCTACTACTAAGGCAAGAGGATGAACATTGAACTGGAGGATGTTGGTTCCACTCCATATCAGCTTTTCAAACCCACTTTTTATTCTGCATTGAATTTAGAACAAAATAGGAACAGTATTTTGCTGGAAAATATATTTTGGGATTAAAAATTAAGATTTTGTGGATGTGAAAACCTGATATTAAAGACCAGCTTGTGAAAGCATGCATACATTTCAAGTGTTTTGCATTCACTCACAGCTTGTCATCTGGATCACAAATGCTTCCAGTCCTGACCTCTGAGACTACTTTGTCAGGATGCTTTGTCAGGATACCCGTGGTCTGAGTTCAGTCAAATGTTTGGGCTCACAGCTCTTGAAAATCCCGCTCTGACTCTAGATGGAAGGGATGAGGAGGAGGTGAGTGTGAGACTATTGAATGCTTCCTTCAAAGCAATACTTAATTTTGCAAAAGACATCAAACCCAAAATGTTCAGTGTGGCAACACAGCTGTGTTGGGATGAAAGGTCATAGGAGACCCTAGCTGATATTTCAAAGTAGAGCATTAGTCTTCTTTGAGCAGCAAAACTGAAAAGAGAAGAAAAGGCAGCAAGACACTTACCTATTCTTTAGCTGTAGTTAAGGAAATTTCATTACATAAGTCATTGCCTTAAATCACTGTCATCATAGTAATTAATTTATTCTTTCACATATAAAACATGTTATTAAATATATCACCCTTATTTGTTAATTGCTTATCGGAAGGTGAAATTGATGATTCCTGCATTGAATCCTTCAGTTTAACAAGCCCTATAATTTTCTCAGTAACAGAGTAACAGGCATAATTAGTGTAACTTGTTTTCATCTTGTCCTACAGGAAGACCAAATGAATCACACTGGACACCAAAACTCCTCAGGAATGGTCTGTATATACTTTGCCGGAAATAAAAGCAATGCAGGGCTTTTGTGATTTTTGGGTTACCTCAGTGTGCAAGAAACCTCAGATCAGTATGGTCTGGAATATTAAATATGCTATGCACAGAAGACTTTTCCAGACATTATGCTAACTGAATAAAGCATATTCAACTTCCATCACATTTCTAATGAAAAATAAGTAACATCAACTTCCAGTGCAAAAAGACTTAGCACATTCATTTTACTTATTATGTCAGGAAAGGAAAGACAACTGAGAGTGTGCAGAAAAAGTTGATGTTTTACAAGGCCACCTTCCAGGGTTAGTTGAGCGCACAGGTGAGGCATACTCACTGCATGGGGTGTCTTCTAGATGGGATTGCTGTCCCCTGGAAAGAAAGACAGCATGTCCCTGCTTCTGCTGTGATTCTTGTTAAGTGTGCCTAAGGCCTTATTAAATATTCATATTTGAATATCATTGCAAAAACTATTGTCACCTCAGATACTTCAGTGGACCTCATATTGAGTGGGGACATCTGCAGGTGAAAATGGGGTGAGCTCCGACCACTCATACGGAAGGCTTCAAATTATTTAAGCAGTCAACTGAAAGTATCACGTGAGAGCAGCCCTCACAACACAACCTCCAAAAAGACGGTTGTTTGCTTAATTAGGACTTACATGGATGTTACAAGCTGAAGGATGCAATTAACTTGTCTAGCTTCTCTCAACCTGCATAATTTCTTTCTTTCATATTAAAATGTCTTATGCATTTCAGCTAGTGGCAGATAAAAGTAATCTGCTTTTTTCCCCACTTCCAGAGGCGCAAGGGCTTGCAATTTTCATTGAAATCAAGTGCTCAACACCTCATGAAATCAAGCCAGTGACGCCTCTTTGCTTTTTACAGAACTTGTCTGGGACTCGTGTTGAGAAAGGAACAACTTCTGTGGCAACAGGAGAGAAAGCTCACTTCAATACAAGTGGCAATTATCCAATAAAAACAATATATGTTCGTGGTATTTAAGATATAAATAATATTCAGGGCAAAAAACAACCCACAAATATTTCAAAGAACAACTGTGCATCATTAAACAGAATGAATGTGTTAGTATTGCTGTCATGGAATATCAAGGTTCATTTAACTGCATGGTGTATGTCTGCAGTGAGATTTCTTGGGACATAGGTCCAAATTTGAAGATGGCTTGAGAAAAATTTAACATTTATTTATGAATAGAATTTATTCTGTTATGCTTTTAGGGCAAGGGCAAGGACAAGTCATCAGGTCACAATGAGACTCAAGACAGGCTAGAACCAAAACTTCAGAAGAATTTAAATGCAGCAGCACAACCTAGAGTCTGACAAGGTCCTCGTGGTGCTGCACTGAGAAGACTGAAAAAATAAGCAAAATTCAAGAGCAAAATATCAATTTTAATTTCAAAACATGGAGCTTTCTTTTCAATATTTACTTCATAGCAGAGCAATATTTTGTCATTTAATAGCACATATGGCAATTATTCTATTATTTGGGGGTTTTATATCTGGCATTCATTGCAGCTTGTGCAAACTGGGCTCAATAGTTTTCTCTGCAAACACAAGAAGTTTGAAGTAAGTTAATAATTTGGGGGGTATGAGTGTTTAAAGAGGTATGAAATGGTAGCTAGTCTGAAATGGTTTTCCAAGTGATACATCCTAGAGCTAAAAAACCCCACCAGTAAACCAGAATGGAATTTGAAATCCACTATGAGGGTGGGTTCCTGCAGTTCACTGTCCCAGATCTCAGATGGGCAGTTAAGGTTTTTTGTAGGCAAGCGATACACACATGCATGTGGAGAAGGCAGCTCTTCATCCTAAGGGACAAATCACGGTCTCATGGACAAAATGCTGAACTGGAGGAGCTCAGGAGACACAAAGACGTGCCGTAGAGTGATTCCCACCCCCAGATCATTCACCTCAAAGATTTCTGGGGAAAAAGAGTATCTTCTGGAAAGAAAGAATCAAGACCAACAAGAGCCCACAGTGTGCGCTTGCAGCCCAGAAGGCCAACCCTACCCTGGGCTGCATCAAAAGAAGCGTGGCCAGCAGGTCGAGGGAGGTGATTCTGCCCCTCTACTCGGCTCTGGTGAGACCTCACCTGGAGTACTGCATCCAGCTCTGGAGCCCTCAGCCCAAGAAGGACAGGGACCTGTTGGAGCGAGTCCAGAAGAGGGCCACAAAAATGATCCGAGGGCTGGAGCACCTCTCCTACGAGGACAGGCTGAGAGAGTTGGGGCTGTTCAGCCTGGAGAAGAGAAGGCTGCGGGGAGACCTTATTGCGGCCTTTCAGTACTTAAAGGGGGCCTATAGGAAAGATGGGGACAGTCTTTTTAGTAAGGCCTGTTGTGACAGGACAAGAACTAATGGTTTTAAACTAAAGGAGAGGAAATTTAGGCTAGATATAAGGAAAAAATTTTTTACAAAGAGGGTGGTGAAGCACTGGCACAGGTTGCCCAGAGAGGTAGTGGAGGCCCCATCCCTGGAAACCTTTAAGGTCAGGTTGGACGGGGCTCTGAGCAACCTGATCTAGTTGATGATGTCCCTGCTCACTGCAGGGGGGTTGGACTAGATGACCTCTAAATGTCCCTTCCAACCCAAAGCATTCTATGATTCTATGATTCTATGATAAGACAGGGAGCAGGCGAACAACGCTGCAGAGGGAACTTCCTCCCTCCCACAAGATGATGTTTATGAGCCCTTTTGCAATGAAAACACCCTTTTGAGGCCCATAATCACCGACGATAGGAAAACACAGCCAATGGTGGCAGAAGATTCACTTTTCAAACACCTGTAGCTAAATTTGTGAAGTCTGTGGATTTGACTGCTTAGTAAAAAACTGGTGGACTTCTTGAGATGTCTCCCAAAGCATCCTGGGCTAAAGCTGGTTGTCAGGGGCCATGTGGATTGCAATGAGAAAGACAGGGAGGGGTGTGAGGTTCCTGAGGCAAAATGTGAGCTGTTAGGTAAGGATTGGGATCAACACTTCCACGACAGCATCACTGAAATGCTCCCGCATCCAAGTGCAAGCTCAGACATGAGAAAGATGAAGCGCAGACCAATGCACAGTTGAGAAAGCAATCTCTGGGAAAATAGTTTAGATTTACTAGGAATTGGAAAAGACTGTGAATACATGGAGTGTATGCAGATAAAACAAATTGAATCCGTTATGAGTTACCCCAGGACTGAATGATCCCAACCTGCTAACTAGATTACCTTGAATTCTTGCTAGTGCAGTCATTTTTAGCTTGGCTCACAAAGTTTAAATTACTGGGCTAGTCCTCTTGGCTGCTTTTTAATTGAGCCAGACTTTACTCTGAGCATTTTTAAGTGTTGGTGGGTCTATTTTTAGTTTATCGTGACTCAGAAACCTCCCTGTACAGGAAAATTAAAGTTCTGATGAAAATTGTTCTTCTCAGCCTCAGGAAGGCAGTTAAATGTTAAAAGTCTCATAAAACTACATATGAGTTACACCCCAGTCACTTTGGAGTTAAATTTTTTGAGTGAGCCGGATTTGAACAATAACAGGAGTCTTTCTACTGACTGCCTTGTATTCCCCCAAAATCCTGAGAGATCTGTTGTTTATAAGCAAAACTATGCACTTTAGCCATGCATTTTAAGGATCTGAAGTCTTTTAAATATGTGCTTTGTACCTGTAAGTTAGTCCAATTTAAAATAAAAAAAAAATCTAGCTATAAACAAGTTTTGAATCACTATAATGGTGTCAGAGACCAATGAATTTTGAACAAACCTTGTAGTTAGTAATTTTGAAAGCACTTTGTTCCTCACAGCATTACTTCAAGATCCTGGGAAGACTGCTGCCAGCAGTGTGCCCTCTTTCCATTCAAGCTGTGTGTAGATGGTCCCAACCAAAGCTCCAGCTGTGTATATTTGCCTTTAGAAGATAGAGTGATACGAAATGTGAGAGAAATGTTAATAAAATATGAAAATTAAAAATCCCCTGCTATTATTTTGCAACTGTGCTGTTTTATATAAAACTTTCATTTAATTCAACAATGTAGAAGCATGAGAGTTTTATGGAAAAGATGCTATTCTTAATGTAGTGTGGGATATACCAGACTGCAAATTTTACAGCAGGTAAATTCAGCTATAAAAAGTTAGTGTGAGATGCTATTGGCATAAAGAAAAACTAGAGTACATGTGACACACTGAAAAATCACAAGATGTAAGCCGGCTGCATTTGCTTTCTATGAGCACTGTGCTGATTTTTTTAAATATATTGCTATCATTTCTATAAGAATAGAAATAGACTTATATTTTGTATGTTATGCTTCTGGAAACAGCGTGCAAACAAAAAAGTTCCAAGCTGGATGACTGATTTGAGGTGGATACTTAAATATCTTGATGCTGCTGGACTCAAGGCCTTTCATTTCCATTATTCAGTACCCCAGACTCCTTATCAAAACATGGATTTGGGCATCTCAATCTGAAAAGGTTGACTTGCCGTTTTTTTTTTTTGGTTAAAATGCTTGTGCTCCTGCTTTGAAGTACTTTGATTCAGGGGACCTGGGCCACCACGCACTGATAGTTGTGGCTGGTTGATGGCTTGATTTCATAAATGTGCCCTAACGATCTAATATTTGACAATGGCCCTGCTACACTACGGGATATATAAAAGCATGAAATAATAGTGCCTGCTCAACAGAGCCTTCAGTTTTCCAGAGCCTCAATTCAGATATAAATGAGCATCTGAAAGTAGTTTTAAAGTAGTCAGAGCCCATTCATTTCATGCCATAACCATTACAGGCATCTCCTTGCCCCCCTGCTGCTGCCAGGACAATCCTTTCCCAGCAGCTGGTACCAGTTGCATGTCTGGTGTGTTGATGGCCCTGTAGGAATTCGTCAAGGGCAGAGAAGACAGATTTTTATCACTGAACAATTTTAATGTGTTTTTTGCTTCCCAGAGGTCACCACTGAGACTAGGACAGTTCTGTTTACTGTGGCAGTTCACTGCAGGAAAAAGACAGGCACTGTACCTCTTTGTTTCACCTCTTATTTTTTAAGAATGGGCTTATGGTGGAGACGGTGAGGACATCAGCAGGCAGAGCTGCTGCTGGACCTCTAGTAGGCTGCTTCTGAGCAGTGAGGGCTGGATCCATGGCCCCCGCAGCTACTAAAGGAAGCGATTCTCTGGCCTCAGTGGCACTTTATGAGTGTGGGTCCCAATCTGTGATTACTCTGGATTTCTCAAGTCAAAACTGGTGGAACTTGCTGGATAATTTTTTTGTGAGCTGCAGGGAAGGAATGTCTTTAAATCTGTTTAGCTCAAATACTGCTATGCTCTGATGTGGGATTTGTCACTATTGCCTATGGGTAGAACTGTAATAAACTGTACTAAATGCTGCGCACTTTGATCTAATCAAAAGCTATGGGGTGTGCAAATATCTTCCAAAGATGGCAACAACATTTCCACACACTTCCAGGTGATTGCAGTGCTTCTTCAAAACCTGCAGAGCTTAGAAGTCATCACTACACAAAGCTCCTGTCCCCACCAACTGCTGCAGTCAGACGATGCCTTGGCACCTATTGCGTCTGTCGTGATAAAGGACCCTGGCCTTCTCTTTTCTTTCAACTCTTAAAAATACTTTAAAGACTAAAAGTCTCCCTGTAAAGGTAGTGAGGTATGACAGGAAGAACTTAGTAGCTTGACTTTTGTCGATTTTTTTAGTTGAGCTTTATCTTCAGTGATTTCTTTTCCTGTTATAATTCTCCTCATTAATATCTTCAGGCCACTACAAAATCAAGCTTTTAGCTGTGAATGTGACGTGGGTGGCTGATTAAATAATCTATGTTTACCAAGATTTTGATAATTAATCTTGAATCTTTATGTTCCAGGTATCAGAGATGTATCAGAGAGGCAAAAGACAGAAGAACATTAAGAAGAAAATGTATATCTTAAAAACATTGGCAAGAAAATCATTCAACCACCAGCTCACTAATAAAAGTAATAATTTTATAATTATTCAGGAAGGACCAAAAATCCTGCTGTAAATCTGCAGACCTTGCTCTGCATCTCTTAACATGGATCAGAAAGGATATGCATGTTATTTACAGGAATTAAGGATGACAGGATCAGTTTCCACTTCCCTTTTATCCCTTACTTATTTTTTAAATGGTTGCACATCTCAAATAGACTTGCACAGGTCTTAAATAATGCGCAAACTATCCATGCAAATAATTTGTTCATTAAGCACAAGCATATTTCCAAACAAGGAATAAATTTCTTCCTGAAGATTATACTAAGAGTGGTGTTAAATGGTGGAAGTGTGTAAACATGGTTAAAGTACCAACACGAGCCAGCAATGCAGAGGAGAGTTTGGATGCCAAACCATGGCTTGGAACAGAGACTGCGTCAAAGTCTAACCTGGGATTCAGATACACATTTTGTAACTGGCCTTCAGCCAGTTTTAGCCATTCCTGCTTTTATGTGAGTTCAGTCATTTGTGCCTCTACTTGCGTATGGCCATAACTTGACATTCCTGTTATAACAGAGACTTAGTGGGACAACTTATGTGAATGTTTATTCTAAAAGGTGTGGTGGGTTGACCCTGGCTGGGTGCCAGGTGCCCGCCGAAGCCACTCTATCACTCTGCTCCTCAGCTGAGATCATTCACTAATTACCATTACAGGCAAAACAGACTCAACTTGGGGAAATTAGCTTAATTTATTACCAATCAAATCAGAGTAGGGTAATGAGAAATAAAACCAAATCTTAAAACACCTTCCCCTCACCCCTCCCTTCTTCCCGGGCTTAACTTTACTCCCGATTTTCTCTACCTCCTCCCTGAGCAGCGCAGGGGGATGGGGAATGGGGGTTGCGGTCGGTTCATCAGATGTCATCTCTGCTGCTCCTTCCTCCTCAGGGGGAGGACTCCTCACACTCTTCCCCTGCTCCAGTGTGGGGTCCTTCCCATGGGAGACAGTCCTCCATGAACTTCTCCAACATGAGTCCTTCCCACAGGCTGCAGTTTTTCACAAACTGCTCCAGCATGGGTCCCTTCCACAGGGTACAGTCCTTCAGGAACAGACTGCTTCAGCATGGGTCCTCCATGGGGTCACAAGTCCTGCTAGCAAACCTGCTCCAGCATGGGCTCCTCTCTCTCCAAGTGTCCACAGGTCCTGCCAGGAGCCTGCTTACAGCCTCCTTCAGGGCACATCCACCTGCTCTGGAGTGGCGTCCTCCACAGGCTGCAGGTGGATATTTGCTCCACCACTAACCTCCATGGGCTGCAGGGGGACAGCCTGCCTCACCATGGTTTTCACCACGGGCTGCAGGAGAATCTCTGCTCCGGTGCCTGGAGTACCTCCTCCCCCTCCTTCTTCACGGACCTTGGTGTCTGCAGGGCTGTTTCTCTCACATATTCTCACTCCTCTCTCCAGCTGCAGTTTGTGAGGGTTCTCCCCCCCCTGCCCCGCTTCTTAAATATGTTATCCCAGAGGCACTACCACCGTTGCCGGTGGGCTTGGCCTTGGCCAGCTGTGGGTCTGTGTTTGAGCTGGCTGGAATTGGCTCTATTGGACATGGGGGAAGCTTCTAGCAGCTTCTCACAGAAGCCACCCCTGTAGCCCCCCCGCTACCAAAACGTTGCCACGCAAACCCAATACAAAGGGTATAGCTTGTTCAGAAAGTAGAGGCAAGGCAAAAAGGAAGAAGACTTTTCCCTTTAAGTCAAGGATACATACAAATGCTTTGATTTAGATGGTAGTGAATTCTGCTGAAAGTTTCTCAGTGATGATTAAAGAGGAAAATAGAGACACTTCATAATGTTGATGAACACATAAGGAAGAACACATGCATGAAGATTTTTGTAAGCTCTTACAGAAACATCCCTAATGTACATGTTGTCACTAGTGGAGATTTTAATTACCTAGATACCAACTAGACATGGAGCACAGACTGTCCATCAAACCTCTGAAATGTACCAGTAATAATCTGTGATACAGTAGATGGAGAGAGCAGCTAGAAGGGATGATATTCCACATACAATTCTGATGAAGAGCAGAAAACGCCTCTCTCAAAGTACAAGGTAACTGAGATGAGAATGGCCATTATATGACAAAGTTCGTGATCATTAGGAGAGGAGAAACAATAGAAAAGCTCGAATTACAGATTTCAGAAAGGCAGACATCATTAAACTCAGAGGATTTGTTGATAACATCTTCTGTCAGCACTAAAGGAAAAAGTTATAGAGAGCAAGAATATTAATTAATTAATTAATATTAAGGACATGAGCTAATTATCCAGTTGTGGAGGGGGCATAGGTAGTATAAGATTGTTTTGACAAAATAATTAACTATCGTGGAGTTCAGCTGTAAGACAGAAATGAAAAGAAAGGCCAAGTTACAGGATGAATACACAGGTATAGCACAACTGCTTGGAAAGGCAAGGAATAGAATGAGCTGCAATTAACACAAGACATCCAAAATAACAGTACATCCATAGTTGCAAGGAAAACTAAGAAAACAATTTTCACTAAGATAATCTTCACTAAGAAGACCGTTATCAAGTGAGGTAACATAATTAATATGCGGCAGAAAAGAAAGACCTCATCTTTGAGTCATCTGGGTCTGACGACTTCATCCCACGATACTTAAAAAGATCAGATAATAATTCTCAGTACTGCTAACAATTATTTTTAGTTATTCAAGGAGAAAAGAGATATTCAGCAGCATACAAGAAGCTTGTCTTTAAAAAATGAAAAAGGAAGAACTGGGAAATCAAAAACCCAGTTGCTTAACTTCAGTTAACCTGAAAAAATGCCAGTCATGATCCAACAAACTGTTTGTAACTCTCTAGAAAAAAATAGGAGACAAATTGCAATCAGCATTAATTAATCCACCAGCACACTAGGTGAGTATAGCCTAGATTAAACTATTGGAGGGTGAGTGGAAAACCATTCTGAGAGAGCAACTGTAAGTGATTAACTGTAAGAATGGAAGACTGCATTGAGTGAGGTCCTGCAGAAGTCTCAGCTTCATCCAGATATCCTCAACAGTGTCACTATTGAGGACAATCTGGATCTGAAGGCATGACAGCTTTGAGAACAGCACCAGTCATGCTGAAGATTAGAGTTCAATCATATCCTTAAAAGTTGGAGATAAAGCTCTGAAGAATCATGGTGCAGGGACAAGAAAAAGGTACTTCATGTGGTCCAGAAAAATTAACAGGATAAGAAGAAAATGTCTGTCTGTTACACAGAAAGAGTGAAGGGAGATTTTTTAAAAGTGGAAAGCTGAATAAAAATTAAAAATATTAAGGAAATACAAATACCACCCTAAGATGAAAAATACAAGCAGAGCTAGCAAAGCACACAAGTCAATCTGTCTGCTCTGCTCAGGGATGATAAGGTCTCCATCAAAGGGTTGAGTTCAGTCTGGGGCACTGTACTTCAAGGAAGATGTGGACTAACTGGACAAAATTCACAGGAGCATAGTGAAAGAGCAAGGGAAAAAATGGGTCTCTAAGCCCATAGTGACAGGACATTGAGCAAGAAAGATGGAGTTTAAAAAAAAAAATCCAGTGCTAAGTCTAGTGAAGCCCTGGAAGAGATTGCTTGAAGAGGTAGGGAAATCTTATTTCTACGTCTTCTTGTCTCATCACTCATGCTTTTTTCTCAAATACTTGTCAAGAATGACACAGAGACAGCTGCAGAATCAGGTGACCCTTTGAGATCCCTCCCAGCCCTACCTTTCCATGCTTCTAAGTTCTCAGCCCCTGACTCTTTCCTTTAATGCACCTATTAGAAAGCAGCAAATGTCTTATTACTTTCATCACTTGTAATCACTATGCTTCCTCCCTCTTTCCCACTGCACAAGTGTGGTCAGGTTTCCAAGAAAATCCTCTTTCAAAAAACTTCAAGTTATATTTCGTATGACTCCTTTTCTTTTGCACTACAGACACCGTGTGGTGCTTCTGATAACTACACAGGCTCTGATGGCACTTTGCTGTTAGGAATACCATATGGCAGGATTAAAACTCATGAAGCTGTGCAGGCACATTTTCTGCACATCTCTGCATGTCAGGAAGGGGAATCCTTCCAGCAACCATGTAAGACTGGAAAGAAAATCAACAGTAGGAATCTTTGTATTTGCCAAGAGAGTTAAATTCGTACAATTTGAGGTTACTCTGAGTTTCACAAGTTACCCAGTCTGTGAAAGGGCTGCAACGATGGTTGCAACTTCAGAGATGCTCAGTCAGTCCTTTCTTTCACAAAATGCATTTTTCTCTGACATTTAAGCTCTAAAAGCAGCAAAGTATCACCCACATGATTTCCTTAAATCATGTCCTTCCCTAGTCAAAGCAGCTGACTTTACAGTTCCTACAGGATGAAGAAAGCATAGCAGTGCAGGCATTTGGTCTCCTACACACAACTCCACACAGGATTTCTTAATTTTCAACAAATGATGCATTAGTTAGTTCACTAATGACTTTATTTTTCCTAACATACTAAATATGAATAGCGTGGAGCTGCTGCGAAAATACTATTTGCGTATCACACATTTCCACACCTTTTCCATTCATTTATATGATGTTTATATGGAGTAAAGACTGAACAACATTTGAAGCTGCATAATTTTAATAGATTGGTTTTCATTTATTTATTAAACAAACAATTATCACTACTGATTTATCCATAAAAGGTTTAAATTGCAGCACTATCTTTGTTTTGCAAAGAACTCTCGCTAGTCATAGAGGAAGACTATGTATTCTTACAATGAAAGAGTAACCTTTTTTTTTTATTACTGCAAATGTTTATAACTATATGTTTCTATCTTGATGCCGGATGACATCTAGATCTTCATTACATGACTTAAAATCTGGAATAGCTCCAGTGATTTGTACTAAATTATCCCTGCCTGGAGATAAACAGGAAAATATTCCAGACTATGATTTCTGTCATAATAAGTTCCTCATTTAACTCCTTATCATTTTCACTAGTCCATTACCTATGAGATTGATGCTTTGTACTTTATTTTCATTAATATTCCTCATATACAAAGGAAAACCATATGCTTCATTCTCAATTATCATAATTTTACATGATGAAAAGGAGGAAAATTACTAAATTTATGAGAAAAAGCAGAAAACGAAACATTAACAGAGGCCTTTATGTATGTGTGATAGTTTTTTTCTTCTTGAAGAGAGTCAGACTGGTTGCCTTTGAAGGTGCATTAAGCCACAAGTAGCCACAGCTACAAAACATTGCATTTGTTTTTAAAAAGCAATCTTAGAGTACATACATCCCAACAGCAGCTGTGCTAGTAAGGAAGTTGTGTATTTTAAAGCACAGCAGTTTGGACTTCAGTTCCATTAAAATCTGATGACACTCAGAGGAAAAGATCTCTGCTAGTAAGTACCTACTAGCCCAGTTGCTTCAAATCTGGCCTTTGTGAGTTTGCTACATTGGAAAGCACAGGGTCGTCAGTTCTGGTGGGCAAATTTCTGCGTATTTATTATCCTGTTATTCAAAAGGCCTCATCTCATCCGTGGTGACCATCATTAGAGGCTAAAGAGGGCTCCTTCAACACAGGCTTCAGAGGTTTTTCTAAAAAAGTGTTATAATGGTCTGACATGAGTGGGGGTCCCTGAAATTCAAAGTCAGCCAGTGCCCAGAGCTACCGTTGTGCCATGTTACTAAAGAATTAGAGATATTTGGTCTGGCAGAGCAAGGCTGCTAAAGGGCAAACAGCTTTTTTGTGATAAACTCAGGCTAATTAGAGAGACTTTGGCAGATAACCCAGCAAACGACTAGCTAGATTTCAGCTTGCACATCTCTGTGATCTTGTCCACATGAGCCACATGAGTGCTAGTGCCAGCAGAGGGAAGGAGGAGGAGGTGAGAGAAGATCTCCCTTTTAGGCAAAGAGCAGATCTACACTGGACAAAAGTGATCACGGGATCTAGACATCAACACAGAGTGCCAGAGCACCTGAATGTCTGCTGCGTTCTTATCCTCATCCATAACCAATATTGTATGGTAGACCTATTTTTGTTAAACTATGACCTTATGCAATTGCTTTTTCTGTGTATCTCCCTCTACCCCCAAAATATTCTGAACTGGTAACTAATCTCAGCCAGATCTGATGGAGCAGCAGCTATCTCAGAGAGACAGTTCCTGAAAACACCACGAAAAGCATCTGGGATGACTTCTGAGGGAGAAGACTTAAATTAGTGCCTTCATGGAGGCAGTTACACTGGGAGGGAGAGTCAGCATATCCTAGCTAATCCTGTATGCATGGAGGACTGCTTTGCTTCTTGCCTGATAAAGGACATGGAGACAGAGTTATTGTGGTGTTGGAAGTGGGAGGGCGCGGGCAGAGTTTATAAAGTGAGCAGAACATAGTCACATCTATTCATTATAATGTTGCTGATGCACACCAACTCAAGACCAACAGTACTTGGCCTATCATTGCCAAGAACAGCAAAACCTAAAGCCGTAAGTTAAGAAATAAAGTAACTTTAAGAAGAAAGTAACTTGAAACAAAATACTTCATCAGAGAAATTATTTTGAAGAATTGAATATTACTCTCCAAATAAATTCATTGTTCATTCTAAGGAAAAATATTTTCCTGAAGTTCTTCTAATTTTTCCTACTTTTTCTTCTACAACATGTCTTGAAAAAATTTGCTAATTTTCCCAACCTTTTTTCTAAAAGAACTCTCAAGTTTTTCTGCTAGCCCACACACCTCACTCATTTTTGTGCTTTAATTAAAGAACAGAATTTGTGGCTTGTTAATTGCATATAGTGGAGACACTGGCTTTGTTCAGGTTCGTGACCACCTGAGGAACCTGAACATACATAAGTCTATGGGACCTGATGAGATGCATCCCAGAGTCCTGAGGGAGTTGGCTGATGTAGTTGCCAAGGCATGCTCCATAATATTTAAAAAGTCATGGCAGTCAGGTGAAGTCCCTTGTGACTGGAAGAAGGGAAACATTGTGCCCATTTTTAAAAATGGAAGAAAGAGAAAGGAGGACCCTGGGAATTACCAACCTGTCAGCCTCACCTCTGTGCCTGGCAAGATCATGGAACAGATCATCCTAGAAGCAATGCTAAAGCACACGGAGGACAAGGAGGTGATTCAAGACAGCCAGCATGGCTTCACCAAGGGCAAGTCCTGCCTGACTAACCTGGTGGCTTTCTATGATGGAGTAACTGCATCAGTGGACAAGGGAAAAGCAATGGATGTCATCTATCTGGACTTCCAAAAAGCCTTCGACACGGTCCCCCACAACATCCTTCTCTCTAAATTGGAGAGATATGGATTTGATGGGTGGACTGTTCGGTGGATAAAGAACTGGTTGGATGGTTGCATCCAGAGGGTAGTGGTCAATGGCTCAATGTCCAAATGGAGATCAGTGACAAGTGGTGTCCCTCAGGGGTCCTACTGGGACCAGTGCTGTTTAATATTTTCATCAAGGACAAAGACAGCGAGATTGAGTGCACCCTCAGCAAGTTTGCAGATGACTCCAAGCTGAGTGGTGCAGTTGACACACCTGAGGGATGGGATGTCATCCAAAGGGACCTGGACAGGCTGGAGAGGTGGGCCTGTGCAAACCTCATGAGGTTCAACAAGGCCAAGTGCAAGGTCCTGCACCTGGGTCGGGGCAACCCCCGATATCAATACAGGCTGGGAGATGAGGGGATTGAGAGCAGCCCTGCAGAGAAGGACTTGGGGGTACTGATGGATGAAAAGCTGGACATGAACCAACAATGTGCGCTTGCAGCCCAGAAGGCCAACCGTATCCTGGGCTGCATCAAAAGAAGCGTGGCCAGCAGGTCGAGGGAGGTGATTCTGCCCCTCTACTCGGCTCTGGTGAGACCCCACCTGGAGTACTGCATCCAGCTCTGGAGCCCTCAGCACAAGAAGGACATGGAGCTGTTGGAGCGAGTCCAGAAGAGGGCCACAAAAATGATCCAAGGGCTGGAGCACCTCTCCTACGAGGACAGGCTGAGAGAGTTGGGGTTGTTCAGCCTGGAGAAGAGAAGGCTGCGGGGAGACCTTATTGCGGCCTTTCAGTACTTAAAGGGGGCCTATAGGAAAGATGGGGACAGTCTTTTTAGTAAGGCCTGTTGTGACAGGACAAGGACTAATGGTTTTAAACTAAAGGAGAGGAAATTTAGGCTAGATATAAGGAAAAAATTTTTTACAAAGAGGGTGGTGAAGCACTGGCACAGGTTGCCCAGAGAGGTAGTGGAGGCCCCATCCCTGGAAACCTTTAAGGTCAGGTTGGACGGGGCTCTGAGCAACCTGATCTAGTTGATGATGTCCCTGCTCACTGCAGGGGGGTTGGACTAGATGACCTCTAAAGGTCCCTTCCAACCCAAAGCATTCTATGATTCTATGATTCTACATAATATATTAATGTGTTTACTATTAAGTTTAGTACAATATATTGTCCTGCTGTAAAGATGATTATGGAACACAAACATTTTGACTTGGAATGAAAGCTGTCTCTTGACCTCAATTAATTAGAGTAAGTTTCTCAGTTCAGGAGCATATACTGCATGGTGAAGGTTCAGAAAAGTTTAGTTTCACAAAGCTAAAAAAAAGAGAACAGTTTTTGAATACCCTTGCAAGATTTTAACCCTTTAGAAAAATATTGATTAAAACTATTCCTTGTACTGTTTGTTCCATGCCATACAGGATAAAGGCTATGCCTTGCTGTCCTGGTCCATGGATTAGAGACTCTTTTAGAGTAAAACACAGACTTCTTCCTGCCTTCATCCTTCCCATCAGCTGTGGGTCAGCAGGACATGTCCAGGCTTCCATTCTATCAATGAATCAACACATGAGCAGGGCTTACATCTAGTCTTGGAAACTGAGGTACAAGTATAGATTTATGAGATGAAAAGCACTGCATAGAATTCCTCTTAATTTGGACAAATGTTTGGATTGATATGAAAACAAATGTTTTATTTAGGTTTTTGGACATTTTAAAATTCCTTTAAAATGAGAAAATTTTGATGTACAGTTTGAAATACATTTTGTTTTGAAGTACTGAATAGTGTTTTTCTCTTTTTTCAGATATTTTGCCAGTTCTTTCTTCCTTTTTTGGCCAGATGAACCATTTGGTGAATCAAAACAATTTCACAAACTGTTGTGATCATGTAAAGGCTTCTTGTTTCAGAGAAAAAATCACCCAGACAAAATGTTGTGCAGCAGAATTCCATTAACCAGACTTGTGGGGGGTATATTCATGATTCCCTCCCTCCCTCCCTCCATTGCCTCTACATGTTCTTTTGATGAATTTTTTATCTGCAAACTAAGATATAGTCAACCCCTAGATTTCCTTAAGGCCCTCCGCCTCTTTTATTTTTTCTTTTTAAGTGGGATGAAATAGCCCTGGGATTCTGGCAAGTTAGCACCATTTATTAAAACCTTCTGTCCCATTTAACTTTTAAATGCTGGATATAATCAAAAGTGTCCAAGCATGGAAAGAGACACTACTGCACTTCTCCCTGGGATCAAACCATAAATGCTGACTGTATTCTTAGAAAACCTATTCCCCCCAAACCTGCAGTCCTTTGCAGAAACCTGACCTTCTGAGGGGCCACATTTCTGACTGCAAAAAGAAAGTGGGAGGGGAGAGGCGGTACCCTATGGTGGAGGGGAAGGGCAGCAGCGTATGCTTGTCCCCTGGCCAAGGGTTCCTGTTACAAATGTGTGGGTGGGGATGAGGTATGTGGAAAGCACAGCCTTAACACCCTCAGCCCTGCCTCACAGCTCCAATTTCCACCCTCATTTTCCCTTTCATGAGCCCCACTGGAGCCCAGCTTGCAGCTCTGCTATACTCCCCTCCATCTATTCTCCAGCACATCGGAAATCCTCTCTCTCCTCCATCCCTCAGCTGACCCGGGAGCATCCTAATTTCTGCTTTGTCACTCTTAAATCTCTTGGCGACCCCATCTCTCCCCCGCCAGCCTCCAGCTCAGCTTTCTGGCACAGCGGGTCCTGATCCTCCTGCCCAGACGTCTCAGCTGCTGCCCTCCGAGCACCCAGTGCAGAGAGGACACGGGCTGTTGCGCAGGGAATGGCAGCCATCGGTTGGTCTCAGAGAGGCTTAAAGATACGTTTATAGAAGATGGAAACTTTGGACCTTCTGAAGTCAAATTCTTTTGTTCTTGCCACACTCAACGACTTTTCCACTTTGCTTTAAAAAAATATTAGCTGAAAAGTAGTGATGGATTCTCTGTGAATATGTTGAAAAAAACCAGCTTTCATTTCTTTAGAGCAGAACACTTAAAAAGACCACTAAAAAATACCTTTTCTATTTTATCAATCAGAACAGTTGAAAACTGGTTGTGCTGACCCATAGTATTCAAGAGGTATTTGATTTGTTTCTCTGAAATGCTTTTTAAGCCCCAAAGGGTAAAAAAAGAAAGAAAGAAATAGAAGTAGAGATATTTAACCCAGGAGACTGCAGAACATTGACAACTTTGTTCTGCAGATAAAAGGCATTGCTGTCGTGGCGGGTGCAGGCTGAGAACACTAGATGGTCCCTGTGATCCAGTTTTACACTTTAGAGCACTCCGTAGTTGACACAGCAAGTACAATTATGGCATGTCCTTGTAGCCAAGGGGAAAAAACACAGTGTTGGCCATCGGAAGTTACCACCCAGAACCACATCAAGAACTCCAAAAGTAACCATGATGGTTTTCTCAGCCTTTAAAACTAGGGAGCGACGTGGCACTCTCATTCTCCCAAACGGAGCAGCGCAGTCCTTTGGAAAGTTCCTCAAAAACAACTGGCCAGAAGTTTTTTCTCTGAATTTGGATACACCCTGTAATACAGAGTGGCTGTTATACTGAAAAAGACTAGATGAAAAAGAGAGTTAAAAATAAAGCAGAGAGGTTTTGAAAATAATGGTATGGTGGGTTTTATTCCACTCTCAGATGCATAAGTTTGAGGCTGTGCTGCACAAAGCAAGGGTTTATTAAATAAAGCAGCAGTTCCCCATCTTATTTTTAAAATTGAAACTCTGGAGTTCATGAAACAATCAATTGAGCATAATTTATTATGCAAATAGTCTTTGGGCCATGTTTTCAAGTCAGATTTATTTGTGGAGGTCCCACTCAAGGTTTAGAACATGTTTTTTCTGCTATCGCCAGTTTTTCACCATGTGAGAAGTTAGAAAAGATTGTTATTTTTCAAAGCTATAGTCCTTACAATAATCAGATACATTTCCATTCAAAGCCATGCTCTAACTCAGTTGCATTAAATGACTTTAAAGGGTTAATGAGGAATAGGTATCCTAAATCAACCCTTACAGCAATTCTCTGGCTATGCCGAAGTGAGTCCTGTCAAAGCTAAATGGGTCACCATCAAAATTAAAGGAAAAATGTCAGGCAGGAGGAGCCTGGAAAGAGGTGGAAAAGCCTGCTGCCTTGCTACTGGGGAAGCAAAGGAGCCAGAAGCTGTAAATTATACAAGGAGCCAGCTGACATTATCACTAAAAAAAAATGTGGCTATGAAAGCAAGTCCACCCTCAGCTTGCTTGGGAGTGAGGGGAGTCAGGGAGTGAAGTGAAATACTTTTCTTTCCATGTGGCATGAGTGCCAAGACCTCAGAGCAGGGGGAACACTGCTGCCAGTCCCTGCAGCCTGTCCCTCCCCTGCTTTCCTGCCTCCCTGTCTGCCTGCGTCCGTCCTGCGCAAAACCAGTCTCCCCCCACCATGGAGACGCTGGTGCTCCTCCGCCTGAAAGGGAGGAGCTGGCTCCAAAATTTTGGATTTCCTTGGACACAGGCTGTGGCCAACATGGATGAGTTTGGCACAAGCGCCACAGGCAGAGGAAAGCCTTGCCTGGAAAGAGCTGCACCATTTTGCCACGGCATCCATGGCCTTGCTGACAGTCAGCACAGTGATCCCAGCTGGGACACCTATGTCACACACCTCACCCAAAGGCGATGGGCACCTTGAGCAGGATAGGTATCAAAGACAGCCGAGATTTCCTAATAAACAACAGGAAGGTCCCTCCGAACTTGAGAGAGGAGAAATTGGTTTGGTCTGTATTATGCCTCTGCATGTTGGAGAATTGGAGAATGTATGCTGTATCCTGCCACCCCTTGAATGACCTATCCTCACAAAAAGCGCAGTCACAAAGAACAACCTACACCTGGGAGATCTTCTTCAGGTGATAATTCTGGTCATATTACACATGGTATTTTTTATGTTGCAACCCTGAAACTGTGACCTGTTTCTTCCTCTGCCCATGTCACTCTTCCCCTGATTATTTTCTCTCACACTACCTGAAACCCTCTTCAGCAGAAGACTTCTCTTCTCTGCACACTGCTTCTGCCTTCCGTCAGCTCATTGTCCTCCTTTGCTAATGAGCTGTCTTTCACACCTTCCCTATATCATGCCTCCATCATCATACCCTGCTAAGGGTAATTCTTGACCCTCCAGGTTTGTTGATTTTCCTTCCCCATGTTGTTTTTCATATCTGCCTTACCCTAGTCCTGATTGCCCTGGTATTAAACATCTCCGATTTCTCGTCATCCAGAAAGCAGCTAGAAGGCACAGCACCCTGCGCATCCTGGTTGAGGATGGTTTGGTTGCTCTGTAGGTTGTCGCCACTGCATGTTGGGTAAGAGCCTGGGAAAGCTGGGGAGAAGACACTTATAACTTGCATGTCTCTGATCCAGTACAGGAATTTCAGGTGGGGAGCAGGATGATGAACTACAGCTAAAGCTCAGGTGGTGCATGGCGTTTCAGAAAGAACATGAGAGGCAGACAAGGTGAAACAACAACCATTAATATTTATTATAGTTGGCAGGTGTTCACATACTCATATCAAGTCTTTATCCACTAAACCTACATTTGGTGTATAAGTGCACCACTATCTGCAGCTATTTAGGACATACAAATGTTATGGTGCAAACACATTTTCTCACACCTTGTGCCTAGGAAAACATAGATGTTTTTATGTGTATCTATAGATATTTTTTCTCTGCCAGGGAAATTGCTAGACTATCATTAAGAACAGAACCAGCGTTTGTAGGCTTATTTTTAGAGGTTTTATTTACATAGAGTAGAGGATGTGGAGTCTCAAAACAAACATCTTCCAGAGGTGTTGTCCAGCGTGGGTCCCTTCCACGGGGTGCAGTCCTTCAGGAGCAGACTGCTCCAGCGTGGGTCCCCCACAGGGTCACAAGTCCTGCCAGCAAACCTGCTCCAGCGTGGGCTCCTCTCCAAGGGTCCACAGGTCCTGCCAGGAGCCTGCTCCAGTGCGGGCTTCCCACAGGGTCACAGTCTCCTTTGGGCACATCCACCTGCTCTGGAGTGGGGTCCTCCATGGGCTGCAGGTGGATATCTGCTCCACCACTAACCTCCATGGGCTGCAGGGGGACAGCCTGCCTCACCATGGTCTTCACCATGGGCTGCAGGGGAATCTCTGCTCCAGCGCCTGGAGCACCTCCTCCCCCTCCCTCTTCACTGACCTTGGTGTCTGCAGTCGTTCCTCTCACATATTCTCACTCCTCACTCCAGCTGTAGTTTGTGTCCCTGGTATTTGGGTTTTTTTTTCCTCCTTCTTAAATACGTTATCCCAGAGGCGCTACCACTGTCGCTGATGGGCTCGGCCTTGGCCAGCTGTGGGTCCGTGTTGGAGCCGGCTGGCATTGGCTCTATTGGATATGGGGGAAGCTTCTAGCAGCTTCTCACAGAAGCCACCCCTGTTGCCCTCCCCCCGCTACCAAAACCTTGCCATGCAAATCCAATAGAGGTGTTCAGCTTTTTGTCTCTCATATACATGTGCTTGTAGCACACGCCATACACACATAGACACACACAAAAACATATGCCAACACACTTTACACAACATTTAGACAGCCACATTTTGGGGTAAAGGCTTTCCATTTAATCAGACATGACCTCAAATTTGCCTGTATGTAGCTGTTAAGTTCTGACACTGTTGTTTCTTCTGATCTAGGGGACTGCTGGACTCTCATTGCCAGGCCCTGTGAAATGGAGGGAACCAAAAAGACTGACTTGGTCATTCAAGGAGGGGCTCAGGCATCACAGGAAAGGGAACAACATTCAGAGGCTTGGAGGACTTGATTGTACGAAGAGAGGTAGAGGTGGAGTGGCAGCACGAAAGTCAGAGCAGGAGGCCTGGGCTCCATCCTGGGAATTGCCTGCCAACGAGAGGAGGGGGTGATGGGCAGTCCGAGCACAGGGGCAGCACCATGCCTGACAGAGATGTTCAGCAGCCTTCAACCTACCTTGCAACATGAGTAGTAGCCGGCAAACAGGGGATCAGAGGGACCAGGAAAGAAGGATGCCATGTACTGGGACTTGCCACAGGCTTCACAACCTGAGCTTAGATGTTGCCTCCAGCTGTGCACTCCCAGGACGTTACACCTACTAGTCCCCAGTAGACATATACCTGCATCTCTGTATCGCAATGCCCTGGTTTTAATGGTATTTTCTTTCTGCCAGCTCTCATTATTTTATCTGGAGATGAATGTGTGAATGTTCAAATCTGTTGAATGCTGAAAGGCATCATCATTGTAATATTGTAATACTTGCAGAGTGCTATCCAGCATCTGAGAGGACCCGGTACACTATACCATTCTGCTGGTCCTACCAGATGACTGCCTGGTGATGATATGGTATTAAAATAAATGAGCCGTATTTAGAAATAAATAAAAAAATTACTCCAAGAATCAGCTGATGGGTCCATGTTGAAAATCAGCAAAAGTTTCACTATACTTAGAAAATAAATAAAAGGAAAATATTATTTTCTGATTTGTGGCAAAGGCTCAACTCAAAACTTATTTGAAAAATAATATTTATATTTTGCAGCAGTATGCTAGAGATCTCAAAATGCTTTATGAATGTGTCCCTGTTTTTATAGGTGAAGAAAAGTTAGGCACAGGAAATGTTGCTACCTTTTTCTTGAATCTAGGCTTGACAGGCTGTTTTTGCATCCTGACTTGCCCCAAGGCTCATACCAATAATAAAGCACAGGTCTTCAGGCTACAAGCTGTATTTGCAGTGTGTAACTCAGATGCCTGCAAACTCTGGATCATTTCACCAGAGTTACACCTCTGTGGCTTCTTTGGACAATTTGCTCATTCACGTTCTTCAGCCCTTGCAGGTAAAACTCCAGTGGAGGTCAGCAGGATCTTCTTCTAAGGAAGAAGAGCAGCTGCGGTCCTGAACAATAAATTAACTTACATGATCTCTCTGATTTTCCAAAGCTCAGAAAAACTGTTATAAAAATAAATGTAAAAATTTGAAGCAGGGATATAACTAGAAAAGTAAAAAGAAGAGCTTTGGAAAGTAGCTATTCTCTTAGAGTGCTCTTGAAGCACAAAGAAAAGTACAAAATGCTAGAGATAATTTGGGGTTAATGAAAGCCATCAGGCTTTACAGGGAAGGAGGTGGAGACCTCTGAATCTCCATCCAGTAACTTCCATTCTGGCACAGTCTAGGGGAACAGATTTGATGATATCTGATGGTATCTGAGTCGATGTTCCTGTTACCACCACTTAAGCTCATTAACTGGGTGCTGTGCAAGACCTTAGCACTGTTTTACAGTCAGAGAGAGAGATGAAGACTCCTACAGAGATACTCTGGCTGACTTCCCAGGAGCAGCTCTGTAATGTAGCTGGTCTCCCCCAATACTGGCCTCTGCATTTTTCCAGCGTTTTCTCTTCCCTTCCCTTCCACCACCTACTCTTCTCAGTTTGAGTCCTGTTATCTCTATTATGTGCTCTCTCACTTGCTTTCCTCAAGTGTTTATTTAGTTATAGTCTGTATTTATCAGCTGCCCAGGGAATTTCATCCAGCCCTCCCTCCCCTTTCCTCGTAGGAGCCTAAGGTGGGTAGGACCTCTTCAAGGACTGGATCCATTTGGTATGGGTGTCTCACTTCCCCAGTGGAAAAGGCATCGGTCACTTCATATTCGAGTGCTCCCTGAGGTAGCTTACACCAGCTGCAAAGAGAAATGACCCATGATAAGGATGGAGGAACAGCTGCAGGAGGATTTCGGAGCAGGACGGTCACATGATTCCACCAACCATGGCAGGAATCTTTTAAGAAAATTAGGTGGCCCTACATCCCAAAGTTCATTTCAGTTTGAGAAGTGAATTCTGCTTACATTAGACCAAAGTGGATCCCTGATGAAGATACCCTGTCGGCTTTATTTTCCCAGAAAAAACAAAACAGCCATAGCTAGAGGGATGAGTGCTTCTGATTTTCACTGCTGCAGGGATATCCTACAGAGACAGAGAATTTGATGTTTTGAAACATCTTTCCTTCCCTCTACCTGTTTTTGTCCTTTCTCACAATTTCTGAGAAAATTCTGCTGTTATTTGGTAATCCTTTTTTTTTTTCCCCAGAGCCTGATGATACTCCCAGAGTTGCTCCAGAAGGCCCCTGCATCTGATAGCACATTATCAATTCTCTCTGTGATACTTGCCAAACCATTACACTGTTCTTCCTTCTTGGCACCTTCTTAAATCCCTTAGATATTTCACCAAACATCCTGAAGACAATAACTCCCATTCTGACAAATCTTCAGCAGGCTGGAGAGTCCTGTTGTGCTTCCACACCACACCAACAAACTCCTGGCATAATCCTCTCATCACAGATTCATGCCCCACAGTAATCCACAGTCCACTCCCACTCATACTCGGTTTTTCCAAATACCATTTCCAAGCATTCTGAGATTCCTATGCACATTATATGCATTTCTCACTTCAGCATGCAGCACATACATTTTTTGGTGATGAGACTAAGCCAGAATAACAGACAGTAACAATTAAAAATGTTTTTAGCGCAACACAACCTCTACATAAAAACTTTCACAGAGATTGGTGTTTGTTTATGATTAAGGTCCAGGCTGATTCCCAAGGCATCTCTCACCTTGGGTAAACTGAATTATACCAAGCTACGTATCAATTAATCAGCAGGGTTTATCAGCACTGGGATATGATCTGAGTTTCCCAAAGATATAGTCTAAGGGATTAGGGGCTAAGGCAGAAATGTGAAATGGTGCTAAGAAAATATTCCTGCCACACAGTCAAGCTGAAATTATTTGAGGCTGAAGATGTGGGAAATCACTACAGCTTCAGTGTGGTAAATGCTCATTTGAAGCTTTATTCCTTAAATTCTCTCTCTTCCCCTGGTAAATGAGGAGCTGTGAGAAAAATCGCTAGAGCCGAGATAGCTTTGTGGAAAGGGAGAAAAGCTCTGACATAGGACATGCTTTTCTGTGTCCCTTGCCCTGGCTCTCCTCCTCATAGTGTCCACGTAGTCAGTGGGCCGTACACCAAAAAAAAAGAGGGGGGGAGGATGGACAGAGGGAGGAGTCCAACTAAGCAGTTACTGAGCTGCATCATTTTTTTCTTCACCCCGTTCTAAGGACAGTGAAAGAAATTCAGGAAAAGCTGCATGAAGCAGGATCGACTCCTCTCAGTGATCCCCACTTCCCTCCAGGCACGGTTCTAGCAGCGGGCCAGCCACCAGCGCCAGCGTGGCCATGTGCTCTGCTGAGCAGTCCCGGCCCTGGGAACAAGATAGCCTGGAAGCAGGGGAGAAATAGTGGTATGGGTAGCTGGGAAAATAGCTCCAAATTCTGTCTGCAGAGCTCGGACATCTTTTCTTTCTTTTTTTTCTTCTTTTCTTTTTTATTAGCTGGAGTCCAGTTGGTGTCTTCTCCTCAGCCCCTTTGTGCCCTGGAGGAACGTGCTGGCGGTACAGCTCCTGCTGGTGGATTAGCTTCTCACCCACACATCTCAGTCTGGGATGAGGACCACAAAGAGAGTAATGATTTTTCTGTTAATAAAAGGGGAAAAAAGAATGACTGCATGTTGCTGTTGTGGCGAACTACTTCCATAGGCACGTGGCCAGCCCCCTTCTACTGCATGAAACAAAAATGTTTGAAGAAACAGAGCACACACAGGTGTAGTTTAACGAAAAGCTGCAAAAGGGAAAATCTGGAGGAATTCCTTTCTCCCCCTGCTTCCTCAGCTGTGTACTCACTTGCAAGTGATTACAGGCTTGCAGCAGAGAAGTGTTTTCATTGGGAAAGGTCCTAGCAGGCTGATTGGGTGGGCCCTTACCCTTTGAATAAATGCCAAATCCAGCAGTCTAGTAAGGAGGAAATTTTTTAAAAATCTGTCCTGCTACAGGCCTAAACCAACAAAAACTGGAGTAGACATCATGAAGGTAGGATTGACCGGATTCAAGAAGGAAGGTAGTTGTAACCAAGATTTCTCTCCACTCCCCTCCTCATCTGAAAACTCTTCTTTCCTATAAAAGTCAAAACTATTTTGCAGGGGCCTGTCTCTTTTGCATTCAGCAATGTTTTTCCCAGCAGAAACTGTGCAATGGAAAGTCTGCTAGAGCTCAGAGGGAATGCATATACCACCCGCTCCCTCTGCAATCTGCCTGCTGGTGTAGCTTGCCTCAAAGCAGCCCTCAGCTCTCTGCTGTGTGCCTCTTGCTAGGGAATGGTGGAAAGAAAATATGAGTGGCTAAGTAAGCAGCAGCTGGGGAATCTTGGAAGGAAAAGACTGACCACATATTCAAAATGTGGTAAATTGCAATAATTAGCAGCAAAATTATTTGTAATTTAATGTTCTACTCTGATTCTAGACGTTCTCACAGCACAGGAAATGTTCTGGGCTATCAAGTGACCTGTTTCTGGTGCAGTCATTATTTCAGCCTTGAACAGTTTATTTAGACTGTTTCTTGCCTAGTCAATTAATTTTGGATGGACAAAAAAACAGTTCACAATTCTTCCTATGAAGGTTCAGTGTTTGCTGCCAAAGATGCATTTCTTTTCCTAACATCTTTAAATACAGTCACCTATGGAAAAGGGACTGTTCCATAGTCTACTCAGTAGGGACCAGCACAAAGCAGACATGCACCCACATGATTACAGGCATAGACACACATGTATTTATAGGACTATGCAAATACCTAGGACATGCTCTCATAAAAATTGTATTTCTCAGTTGTTTGCTCTTGGCACTTCAGAAAAAGGTCATTCTGAGTGACAGTAGATACTTGTTGGAACATGGGCCAAAATAACAAAAGAGAAATAATTGTCATGCAAAATCTGCAAGTAAAGTTCAAGGATGGCATGTAAGTCATATATCCTTGTAACCAGAGTCAAAGGACTCAGTGCTCAATCCTTGTTTGCCTTGAAGGAAAAATCAGTTCTTATCTTAGTTTCATGGCATTGAACTAAGAAGTAACCACTTCTGAGAAGGAGGCAGAAGTAGGAGCATGAAGTGGAGCTATTATTCTCTTTTACACCTTTTCTGGATTCCAACTAATCTTAGTTTCTTTCTACCAGAGAAGCTGGAGGAGAATACATTGCTCTTAAAGTCTGCTTCAGTTAGGTTCAACTGCTTTATTTCCATCTCTTTTGCTTTCCATCTATTATTATTGTTCTTAAAGCTCACATAAACCCTTCAGTCTTTAAATTATATTTAAATTATTTGAATGTATATTCTCCATAAAGAGAGAGAGAAAATTGAAAGGCAGCCCTACTGAGCATCCTTTTTTTTTAAATGTTGATAAAAGGAGTGAGTCTGCCCTCCTTCCTATTATTTGTGACTAATTACCTGCTTTTTAAATCATGAAAGGGAACTCTGGTCTCGCTGCAGCAGTTGCACAACACAGGAATCGGTATAAATCCTTGGCTTGGACTTAGTGGGTTCACATGAGGTATGTACTGTATTGCCTGCTGAGGAATTAAAAAGTAGGAACTCCTTAAAGCTTCTGGTAAACCAGCTACGAGAGACTGTTATCATATGTGTGCTGCCTACACATTAATCATCCCACCTTGTTGCATGAGTGAAGTGACACGTATATGAAGATGGGTTAAGTGAGTGAAACATGCCCCTTACCCAAACATGGAAGAAGAAAGGTTTGAACAAGAGGAAGCTCCCCACTGCTGCCATTTTTTTGGCAAGCCTAATTGCCATGCCTCACGCTGTGGTCCAGTGAGATCTGAGCAGACTGTCCAGAGTGCATTTGGAATTCCCACTCTATCATTTAGAAGAACTTTATTTGGCGTACCGAGGCTGAGGCTTGAACTTCTCTGGTTGATCCTAAATAGCTGTTGTTACTGACAGCCACGTCACTTCTTTTACCTCAGCTTGCATTTTTTAATTTCAGATAATTCCCTGTCATCTTCATCCCACAGATCATTGCCTTGCTTCAGCAAAGCACTTAGGAAATATTTTCCATGTAGGTCTGTTTGCATTAGACAAAAGTCACATGTCTAAATTAGATGTTAGTTTGATTTTGCAGTTGGCTTTTCTTTATAGGCACTGCAGTAACTTCTATACTAAACAGTGTATAGTCTACACTAGGCTACCACTGAAGGCAGCCAGTTCTGGAACTGCTATAGGGAGCACTGATATGCACAATGAATGTATATAAAACAGAAGATGAACGATCTTCTCAGGCTAAAATTAAAGTGCTTTTAAAGCTGTGAAATACGAAGCTATGCAATAGGCTTTCAAACTCTGTTTCTTTGTTAAAGGCTAAACTTACAGTATAGCAAAGTCAGTTATTTTGGCAGCATTTCACTTTCTACATTTCTGCCAATAGCTGAATTTAATTACTGTTGCATTTATGGAAATACTTACCTAACTGGAGGAGCTACATATGAATTTCATCAGTTTTATATAAAATGAAGCAAATGCAGAGATGCTGGCCTACAGAGAGAATGCTGAGGAGTTTAAAACACAGAGATTTGCACAGTGACCTCTAGGTTTCTTTTCTTTCCCTCTCTGGTTCAAATGAATTTTAGAGTGCCTGAAAAATGCAAGATTGTGGCTGGGGAAAATAAACTCCTCTGCCTATCTACAGTGAAGTCAGTGGTCCCTCCCATGCTGTAAGAGATGAAGTCACTCTGGGAGAAAAGGTGGCGAAGTTTTCGAAAGCAACGAGGGTGAACTGCATCCATACTCACACAGTGTCTCTGGCAGTAGGTTTGTGCAAGGAGCAGTAAGAGGAAGCATCTTGCTCATTCATCTTTAACCCAAATACCAGCTGCATCATCTCATTTCCCTGCCCTTCAGAAGGTGGAATGGCTTGTGCAGAGCTCCACGGCCACAGTCCTACCACCTAAGAGAGAAGCTCCTTGCAACTTCTTTCTGTTAAGGTGATATTTCTGTAGACTTCTTTTTGTTCTCTGCTCATCTGGCGTAGCTCCACAGTATGAAAGTATATGCCCCAGTAGTACTATGTTTTGGGGGCACAGCAGTCCTTGCCATTTTATAATACAGTGAATTATAGTTATTCATGGAAGATCACCGCACAATGAAATGTATTGCAATACCAAACCCCCGGGTCTGAGCTCTACAGGAAAATTAACATAGAGGATATATTCATGTGATGGCCTAAAAAGCCTCTAATTGCATCATGTTTACAGGCCTTCCCATACCTGTGTTCACAGTCTGCCCTGTAGCTGAGTCTCTGCCTTTTTATTAGTCTCCAGATTTCTTCTGTGCTTGACACATACAGTGACACAGTTACCTCCAGGGAAAGGAACAAGGCAAATACAAGCAGTTTCATTTAATTTTGTTTCATTTGCAGTATTAGTGCTCTAAAGGACAGCTGCTTGATGAAGAAAATCCTAATGAAGGTGCATTTCTCTGTGGATTTAGGGCAGGACAGATCGTACTTCCTTGTCATTTAAAATTGTAGTGGAACTAAGGCAGACTGATAACACAATTAAAAATATGATTTTCATTGGTGGCTTGAGTTATATTTGTAATAGATCAACTATTCTAGGTAGCAAGCCAATAGAAACGGTGAAGTCCTAATGTCCTAACATTGATTTTAGCTGGATTTATACTGCCCCTCTAAGCTAGGATTGCAATTCATACTAGAGTGTAACTCTGTCACTCTGCAGGAAGCCTGGCAAATTTTAGTCTCATAGAAGCAGTAGAAATATTGTTTTTGGTGTGATGATACTATCACTTCTTTCTGTGAGAACTTACTTAAAGCACGTGACTGAACTAGTAGAACAAAATCACTGAGCACTAATACCAATAGATGTGAAAGTGCTTTACAGCTGCAAAAGGTTAACAAAAGATTCAAGACAGGCTTTTGGCACCTTCAGGAAAAGTAGTGGCTGGAAATTAATCTGCTGTATATCTGGGAGCCATTACACAAAAAACCATAGAAGTAGTAGAGCAAAGAAAAGGTTAATCATTCTTATAGTGAGATGGAATAGCAAAATGTACAGGATTGGACTGTAAATGATGATACTATGATGGAAACATAATAATGAAACATTTTGACCAAGAGAGTCAGGCACTAAAATGTCATCTCCAATGTAATTTGCTTGATAACTTAGAATATTCAAGATGATGCATACGTGACAAGCTGGCAAGCAAGTTCTCTTTCCTCAGCTTCCAGAGGTAGGAATTAAAATGTTTCCCACCTTATAATAGTGAACAAATTCTTCTGTTGTCAGAAAGGCTGCAGCTAACACTACATATATAAATTTCAATCTGGTTGAATTCTAATGTGCGAAGCTTTTCAGAACTGTCATTAAAGAAAATAATGTAACTTCTCAGATCACTATTGTCACCTTAAACGCAGTCTACTGGTGACTGTCATTAGCATTTTTTGTTACCTTGTTTCTCTCTAAGGTTCATTAACCAAAAATAAACTGCTTTCATTTAGATAAAACATTAAGTAGCATAACAGCAGTGTTATTGTAACTAAGGACACAGAGGACAATGTTTTGGGCTCACAACAAAAGCCATAATTCCAACCACGTAGCACTTTATGTAATCATATAGGGAAGATGAACATAGACGGTGGACTTGCTATTTAACCCTGTAAATGACGTTGGCACATGAAAAAAATAGGTTTAAATGATTTGTTAATAAGTTTAAGATGGAAATTATCAGCCTTATAACCATCAGATCAATTAAGTTCAACATTCTCCAGTTCAATAAAGCTATTTTGGAGCAACAGCTACAGCTCCCTCTTTTCTAAACAGACTGGAAGCAGAGGCATAACAGAAGCATCCTCTGTCTTGCAGTAATGGCCACTGAAGAAATTGATAGCAAGTACCATGGGACGAGTCACGTTTAGAGTTAAGGTAGGTTAAGTGTTGCTGTAAAGCTGTCAGACCAAACTCACTTCACATGTCTGCTCAGTGTGAATCACCCATAAGAACCATCAATGGGCTTCATCATCCTCAATTTCTAAAAGCTGGAGAAATGGTCCCCTTTAGTCAACAGGCATCTAAGATACTCCCTCTCAAAAGGTGCCTTTTCAGGTGCTAAATTTATGTACACGTATTTGACTATGAAAAATCTCAAGTTAGGTGAGTTGAACTCTGTCCTACGTGTTATGGTGGCTCCATCTTGGGCTGAAGAAAGTATTGAAAAAACAAGTATGTAGGCCAAATTTAAAATTTTGAGTGAATGGCATACTTATGGATCCGACATTCTTTTTCACTAGCTTTCAAATGTTTCATTAAATCCCACACAGAGGGTAGGCCACTGCTTATCCTGGCTTGCTAACATGCCTTCTTCATCTTGTCTCCTGTTAAGGAGACATGAGCTGAGAAGACCTTTATTCAGCAGCACATGTTCAGCATCAGAAAACTAGAGCACATTCCCTTCAACTTTGTGCAACCAGGGAAAAAATCCCGTGGGTTAAATATGGAGGCTTGAGTGACACGTCAGCTTTCTCTGGAGAATTCACTAAAAACAATGCTCAAAACGTATTTTCAAGATTGCTTTAAAAAAGAGAGAGAGGGAGGGAGAGAAAGAGTGTGACTTTTGGGCGGAAAGGACTGAGACAGCTGCTGGACTGGTTTCAGGTTGGCAGTACAGAAGCATAACTGAAAACAGAAGTCGCAGGATCTGGGGAAGGAAAAATGTATGAGAGAAAAGAAAAGAAACTGCTTGCCAAACACCCTGAGAGCAAAGAAGGCCTTACATTTATTACCAAGGTGTGTTTTATCATGTATCTCTTGGCAGCATTAGAATTTACAGTGTAAGTGTAGGAAAAATATTTTCACCTTAGAGTTTTGTTTTCTTAAGAATGGCAGGGGATTTTACAGACATCACAGTTATTACCATTCTGGTTCCCAAAATAACTGAGGGATAGTGTACTGGAGTGTAAAAGGTCCCTCGAAGTAAAGAGAGCTACTGATCGTGTCATCATTTTGACAGAAATTTCCTTATGCAGAAGAG
>VYZW01016488.1:21194-32325 GCA_013401315.1 Balaeniceps rex | reverse complement strand
AATTTAAGTATCAAGTTACGTTCTACAGTTCAGCAATTTCATGTTGCGAGTATCTGAAGAACTTTCAAAGTAATGCTATCTGGATCTGTAATTTTGCTACTGTTTATTCTTTTTTTTTCCTAGACCTTCTCTTGCTGTCTCCTCTGTTTGTGATAATTCTGGAGACAGCCTCTGACTTGGGAGCCTCGGCATGTGTAGTTTGCCCAAGCCCTACCACACACCTGCTCTTCATGCGTGATGCAGCTGAAAATCATGGTAAGTGACAAACTGCTCTGTGCTCCTCCTGAAGCATGCGAGATATCATGTCAACAGTCCGGAGTACTGTGCATGTTAGATGTGGAGGAATGCCTTTAAAGGACTTGGAGGGTGTTTATTGCCTATCCTGAAATGTTTTTATGCTTGTAGGCTGTAGCCATCACTCTGGCATGGCAGCACTGTCATCTTTCCCTGAAAATTCCTGTTCCTGCAGCATAATCCTAACTGTGGTGCAAGGTGTTCTGAAAAGATGCAGTCACGTAAGCACTGTAGATGAGTAATTGCACAGGATACCTTTGTTTCTGTATGTTTAAGAATAACTTACCGCTTAGTTTATGTTAATAATTTTATATGCAGCAAACACCATTTAATCCGTTCTGTCCATTCTATATAGGTCATATTTGGTTGCTGTAATAGTACTACATTATATGTTGCAAAAGTTGTACTTTATTTGGTGCTATTCGTTCTTTATTAGTATTATTTGATTTATTTATTAAGTGCTGGCAGTGTACTCAACAGGACCGTATTTTCAATGTTACCTTCTAATGTCTGCCTGTTGTCTTTCTGAAAATGATGAATGTGTTTGTAGATGTATTACTGTGCTTGGGGTAGATGATGATTGAGAAGTTTTTTGAGTTAGATCTTCTAACTGTGATATTGCATAATTAAAAATGCATAAATTAACAAGCACTAGATGTAAGGAGTTGGGAGGGGAATCAGAAAGCTAAAGAAATTGTTATACGCGAATGCAACTTAGTTCCTACAGCGTCACTGAGTCTTGTCTCTGTGTGTCTAAACATGAGCATGCCTGTGTTATATATCTGAAAGTAGTCATACAGCAAGGGACGTATTCAATCACTTCTTTGGTGTTAGCTCCTTTAACTCCTCTTTCAGATGTGTGCTATCTTTGTTAAAGCTGCAGAAGTGGTGAGCTTACTGCAGCCTTACAGACGTTTCTCTGAAAAGCAAAACTGTGGAGTGTCCATTTTTATGTGTATTCCATGCTGCTTTAGAGTAAATTGTGCAGGCGAATTCCACCATTAATGGTGTGTAACCTCATTAATGGTTTAGGCCAGAAGCATCTTAAATTGTGCTTGCATTCTTCAGGATAATTTAAAGCACTCATACAAGTTGTTGCTATTTGAATATGTCCCTAAAGTGTATGATAAATGCATTAACAGATTTTGGACCCAAAGACTTAAAATAAAAGAGGGATGGAGGGGAGTTATGGGGAGAAAACAACAACTCCTAAACCATGAAGTGATAATGAAAAGTAGACTAGCCAACATATTGATATTTCCTTTAGGAGACTCAGGAAGCTGGTTTTTGGCTTTTGTATTTTATAAAGCACTACCTCTAATCTCTTAGCTGTTTTTTTTGCTGCAATGTAATATTCCAGTTTTGTTTCTTCCCACTGCTCTGGGGATCTTTTTTTCCTACTAGTATATGTTGTCTGAAGGAAAGACAGCTCTCTTGTTCTATAGATGAAATCCGAACTGGCAAAAGATATGTGTTGGTTCTTTCTTCTACAAAAAGAGACAACATCTGGAAGGCACGTTTTAAATAGAATTAATTACATCCCTCGATTTTCCCTTTTATATGAGGAATGTGAAAGTTATGTGAAGATATATATATTGTCACTAGAACTAACAATGATGAGGTTAGCTTCTAGTTTTTATCAGTTTCTTTCTAGCATTTATATACCAAATTGTTGCTTATAATTTCCAACCATTTCTGTTCTGGAAAAAGGTTAAATGTGTTTTCCTTTGTTTATATTTGAACTATATGTGTTGGGACAGAATAGGTAGCAGAGGAGTAACAGAATCATTCTTCCACTGGTCAAGAGCCTGATCTCATCTTTGAACTACATTGATTAGGGTAAGTTATGGAATAAATCCCAAATTATGGACTAGTGAAAAATGAAAGTGGATTCTGGATGAACCTAAGGACCTTGTGTCCATATAACATAGATGAACAGGATCTTTAGGAAATGCCTCAATGTGATGTGGTTTTAGCCCCTGAAACCAAGCCTAGGAAAAAAAATCCAGTTTGACTTGCACTTTTCACAGTTCTATTTAAAAAAATTTATTAAGCCTTGAAAGACTTCTCAGCCTGACACATGGCAGTGAAAATTTTTTCATGAAAAATATATTTTTTTTCTCAGAAAGAGTGTGAAAAATGTTTAAAAAAAAAAAAAGGTCACAAAACCCCTTTTCTTTCAGAAATAAAACTCCAGGGCTCCAAAACATTTGAGCACTTCCATTTCTGTAGGCGCAGGGGAATTCTAGCCTATATATAAAAATACATAAGCACATGCTTAACTTTTAGCAGGTATTAAGTCCCATTCATTACATTAGGACTTAAGCATATACTTGCATCTTTGAGAAGTGGGGCCTGCCTCATGTTAACTTCCAAGCTGAAAGTTTCATAAGGTGTTGAAGGTGGTCCAACGTTCACTGACCAACAGTACCAAATGCTTCCAATGCAGCAAGCCAGATAAAGACCTGGTTTAATGGGATTCTGAATTACAATAAGTAAATTATAACAAACCCTGCTGACAGAAGCCTCTGGGCCCGGTCCAGGCCTGAAGCCAGACTGAAATTTCTCATGTAGCAGGTAATCAGTAAGATGAGAAACCAGCTGCAAGGGAAGGGCCTCTTTTATGAAACAAGGAGGTACTCTGAGAGCCAAGTCTTATCCTGGTAACCTTTTCAGTAACACAGCGACAATTGGTGCTCTTCATTATCTGGACTTCAAAGGAGTTGAATTAATTGGAGAGGAAACCAATTATATTATTGGAGCAGGCCACCCTGTTGGTCATATGTGTGAAGAATGAGTCATTAGATTTACCCATTACTTTTCTAAACATTTCAGTGTAAGCAAAGCCTACAAGTAATTTCAAATGAAGGTTAATTGGTTATAGGGGGAAAGGATTACTAGACTGGCATTGTCCCCTTCATAGCATTTAAACTGAGCAATGTGATGACATTTCAAAACCATCTGGGACTTTTTTTTTCATGATAGACTTTAAAATGACCCATTTTACTTAAAAACAATGAAGCTGGTGTTTCCTTGTCCTTTGTGATAATGTTTTTAAAGCAGTTGTCTGTAGGGTTTGGTGCAGGTTTTGGCAAATAACGCAACATACCAATCACCAGATTGATTGATGCACATAGGTGATCGTATCTGTCAGCTTGCCATTTACCCTTTCTTTTATGAAGTTCTTTCCAAGATCATACTAGAAGTGTCTGAGTACTGTAGAAGGGTTTAGAGTAGTTTGAATGTAACTTGAGTAGATTTTGTAAAATAGATGATGATTGGTGCTGTATATATCTGGGTTGATGTTTCCAATTAGTTTTCCTGGTGACATATGGCAATCAGTTCCTCTACGAGATCCAGAGAGTGGAGCTCATTGTGTCTCTTTGTAGAAGGTGATGTTCCTGAGTTCTTGCTCCTCACCTGACATCTGTAGCATCCAGTCGTGATGGTGGAACTGAGGTCAGTTATTGTCTTCCTGAAAGATGATAGCTTTCTTAGTAGTAGCTTGTTCACATGGAATAGCAGTAGCCATATCAAATCAGGGAAACAGCTAATTCAGGGCAGCATATCATGGGGTATGTAGCTAGTGGTAAAAGGAGCTGGCTTAGCAAGTAGCAAGGTCTGGTGGGATCCATTGTATCTCTGAGGGTAGCCTGTTGGGCAGGCAACACACGTGCACCTACACAGCTGTAGAGATAGCCTGGGAGCCTGCAAAGCAGAGCTCCAGAGTGGAGTGCCTTCACTGCAGCACTTCAGAGGGGGACAACGCAGATGCTGTCAGTGTCCCTAACAGAGCTGCTCTCAGGCAGCAAAGTCCATCAAAGCAAACCTGGCCCGAGGGTGAAAAGGATTATGTGGAACAGATAGAATTTCCCTTTATTCCACAAAACTTAACTTTTTTCAAAATATCCTGCTGTACATTTTTCTCCATTTCAACTCCCTTTCCTTCCCTTGCCTTCCCTCGCAGATTAATTGGGGATTCCTACAAAACTGTGGAAGTAGGAATCATTTCACTTACTTCAATTTTTAGTTTTAAAGTTAGTATTCTAGCCTAAGTTAGTCAATAAGAGAAGGGTACTCCACTGGAGAGCAATTCATCTACCCCCCCTGCATCTTTCATGTTCTCTATCCACTGAACCAAATGACAAGCTTAGATGACTTTATGCCTATTTTTTCATCATCCAAAATTTGCTGAGGTGGATCCTAAATTTTACAGAATCTTCCCCAGTGGTTGCAGGGGAAGGTTAATTGTAGCATTTTTAAGCTTTGAGGTTTGGATTTTGCAAGTGTAACACTTCTTTTGATGAAGATTTTTAGAACTGAACTTCTTAGCTTTTAGGAATAAGCAAATAATAATAATTAACAATGTTTGCTTAATCAGCAAACAAAAAAACCCCCTGAAAATTAGCCAAATTCCCTTATGTTTTGTAGATATTTTTGCTTTTGGTCTCCATAGTAAATATGATGATTTTGTTATAAACTAGTGTGGAGGAGAGGTTGTGGTCCAAAAATGTGGATCCTTTTGTGTAGCAAATAACTGTTGGGAACTGGAAATTCTGGTTTCCATTCTGGGACTAGGGGAGCACAGTGATCTATGTAGATGGTACATCAAACTCATCAGGAGAACACGTGCTGAAAAGAAGCATGGCAGTCACTGGCCATATTAGAAACATTGCTTCAACCTACAGTCCTTCTAGTTTCTCCTCCTTTCAGGTGGTTCTTTAAAAAAATTGGGTGGCTGCTATTTATCTATTTCTGGCAAAGGCTAGTAAGTAGAGTTGATTGAAATTGCTTCCTTTATAATGGCTGTGTGAGAGAAAATTGATTTTTTTGACCAAAGGAATTTTCCACTGAAAGTATACCTTCTGTGAAAATGTCTGATCTGTTTGCTTGAGTTAAGTGCCCCATCCCGCACCCTTTCCCTTGTGTTTCTAACTGGAAAGTCATAATTTTCTGGGCTTGCAGAACTGTAGGCAAATAATAATAATAGTAATAATAAAAATCCTTGCCAGATCTTTTTATGAGAGCTTCTTCCATAGTACTGAAAGTATAATTAGTAGAAAGGGCTGGATTACAGCTCAAGGTCATCTCCTTCTCCTAGTTTGATGCACTGTTCTGAGATGAGAGTGAGTAGTAGCACCTTCTGCTGTATTTCTTAGTAGAAAGATTGTTGTTCATGCAACTCACGTGAGCTGTCCAGTGCAGCCCAGGTCCATTCCCGTTTGTTTTGGAATGCCGGTGACTACTGGGAGCTGCAGCTTGCTCTTAGCAAATTGTCTGTGAAAACTTTCTAGTAGCTAGCCCCTAAGAAGCAATACTGAATGTGTCTTAAGCCTGAACTGATGTATTCAAATTTGGGTGGATTTTCAGGCAGGAACTTGAGTGCATTACTCATCTTGGCCTACAAATGAAATTTCTTCTTCACAGCATAATAGTACTACATCTCTTCAAGAAGTAGTTGGGGCAGATAATAAGGATAACTGTGGACAAGATATTTCTCAAAAATTTCACTGGTCTATCCTGAACATCTGAGTCTAAGCAAAGTAGCTGGCATGGAACATATCGGGCTAAAATACCCATTTTGAAAAACTCATGAGCAACTGAAAACATAGCAGATAAAGAGAATTCTTTGGCAGCCACAGCTACAGATATAGCTACCACTTAAAACACAAATGTTTCCAAACTGTAAGTGCTTATATCACAGAGATTACCATATCATCACAGGCTGTCATTTGTCCTCTTATCAATGCACTGTGAAATCCCTGTGAACGTAAATACAGATTAATCTTCAAGATACTTGGCGTACCAGCTCTGTAGAGTACTTCTTCAGTACTGTCAGAAAACACGTTCTGCGCATCCACCACATGGCCTCACCGAGGCTTTTAAATGACTGTGGGGTCAATGTCCAGCGCCTGGCCTTCTCCAGTCACAAACATTTCAGCACTCGCCAGGCAATGGATTTGTCTCCATTATGTTTTGAATAACACTCCCTTGAATAGGAAGCAATAATACAAGAATAATTTTCTACTACTATTACTAACCTTCTAATAGGAGCTCATACGTGATAATTAGGCCTCTCAAATATATTTTGGAGAGTGTTTTTTTTTCTAGCCAGTTTTCTTTTTTTTCATTTGGTAACTCCTGAAAATATTTTACCGCTTAAAAGAACATTTTTTAAAACCAAACCCTTTGTGATTAGTAATGTACAACTATAGACATTTTGAGCATTAAACACCCCTGTATGTGAAATCCCTGGAGTTTTGCTACAGCATGGCTCTAAATTTACAATGAAATTTCAGAGCTGGAAGAAGAATCGTAACTGTATAGAAGAAAGCTAATACAGTTCTTTACATGTCTGTTTAATAAAGAATCCTTCAGTTCTCAATTTAAAAAAAAAAAGTAAAGGTTCATTAAACTTGGGACCATAATACATGCTACATTTATTGAAGAAAAACATTAAGTCAATACCCAAGGCCCTTAGCTGCAGTGTGTTCAGAAAGCAAAATAATTAAATTGATATTGTTTCCTTTTTTGACAGGGTCTCCCATGGGAAGGGATATTACTTGGCTGCACCAGTATTGGCTCTCTATCTCTGCAAAGAATTATTACGTTAAATTAAAACCTCTCTCTATTTATCAAACAGCCAAAACTAATAAACAAAACTATGGCATTAAGAGTAAACTGCTACTAGACTATTTCTTCCTGCATCAGAGTATTATTTATAATTCGGTTTAGACAAAGCATCTGCTCCTCAGGGAATGCTGAGACGTGGTATTGACACAAGAGCTCTTTACTATTTGGACACAGGAATCAAATTGTTTTGCAGTCACTGTGGTTGGAAACAGTTTCTACAAGGAAAAACAGTCACACTAAAATGCCACACCAAAGTTTTTAAGAAACAGATTATTAAAAGGAATGCCTAAAGTACTATTTGTAGCAAGTAATGCTAATTGGAAGACAAGCAATACATCTATAAATTAAAGGAGTTTTAAAAAGAAAAAGGAAAAACATGAACGTGAACAACTTTTGCCCTTTTGATTTTATTTATTTATTTATTTTTATAATAATCGAAAGACTAATGTTGGGTTTTTGGCAGCTAGGGTTTTTAGCACTAGAAACTGGGTATGTCCTTCAGTATAGTATTTTGCTTAGTGCACATCAGACTCTCTAATTTTGAATTTGTAAGGAAATCCCTCGAATCAATGTACTTGTACTCTAGGTAGGCAGATAGAAATACAAGGTACCATTCAAGAGTCATGCAACAGGTTGCATGATATGAATACTCTAAAAAGGTAGACCAAAATTTGAATTTGTAACCATTTTGAAACATCAAATAGTGTATTTAAAAAACTCCGGTCATTAAGTTAAGGCAGCTTCTCTGGGAAGCTACCAGACATCCCAGTAATGCCTATATGTAATATGCCCATGCATAAGAAAAATGAGGAAAAGGAAATCTGATACTTCAACCACTGCCAGCCAGTAATGACCAGTGGAATTCAGCTAACATAGACAATTTAATTTTAATGCCTAGTGGGAATTTGATTAAAGCAATTAGGGAAAATTCTGAACATAGTCCAAATCATGCATCTGTCCATTTCTTTTTATTTTCTTTAAGAACCGTCAGCATTCTTGGCCTTGAAAATATATGTAGTAAGTCTCCTGAAAATTTTTAAGTAGGGTTATAACTTTGTTCCTATAATAGTGACATTGAAGTGAATGAGGCTACTTGCAAAAGGGAAATTATATATGTGTTTAAGTATTTGCAGGATCTCATGCTAAGTACCTGGAGCAGAAAGCTCTTCCATAGCCCGCCTAAACCCTAACCCTAAATACAGCCTTTCCTTTCCAGCAAAGTGCCTAGGCAAAGGCTGATCAGCCCCGAGAGACAGAGAAATTCAGGGGCGCAGTTGCAGGCCCCGGGTTCAGGGTGAAGTAGATGGAGCTGAGAGACTCCAGTCACCAGGGAAATTCAGTGATTTCTTAGAAACAGGCTGCTTAGAGTGGCTGATTGTTATTACGATATAGGTGGAAATTAAGGGGAATAAACCTCTCATAAACATATATGGAGCTGCAGCCATGGCTATGACATCACTGGCAGCCAATCGGGTAACTAACTCCATTTTGGTCCATCAACTTCTACAGCCATTTAAAATTTTTTATTATTCTACCACATGAATCTGGACTGCAGCCACTCACCATAAGACAGACTGGACTAATAAATCTTTGGCACATGTAACCACCATGTTTAATATAAAACAACCCATACACTTTTTTTTAATATGATTTATAAAACAGAACATGAAGCTACCTACATGATCTTTTCGAGCTACAGCAGATACAGTTATTTATCTCACATTTAATTACTAACAGCAATTCAGTCATGTTACCTGACCTTAAGGCCTTATGATTACCTGATCCAACATATTTCACATGATAAAAATGTCAAGCTCAGAGAAACCCACCAGCCTGGCTTTCTGTGAAATCTAATTGTAAACAGCAATGTTAAAAAAAGGTTAACAGTTTAAATAGTCAAGGCAGTTATTCATTTTGATTGAAATGATAGCTGAAAGGGCACCATGCAGCCTGGTACGCTATGAATAGCGCAGCTTTATCTCACACACCTTCATTTTGGCTGCTCAGCTTGAACTTGGGGAGCTCAGCTGGGCCTCTGGGAACATCTCTCCACAGCGCCGTGGGACGCGTACGTCCCTCTCCCTATACAACCTCCATCTCTAGCCTGCATTGGTGCATAATGGGGAAGAAAAGTCAGTGAATCTATTAGTGGGAATGAGCTCAGCCCTTCCCTTAACTCTTAACGCGTGGCTCCACAGATCATGGTGCTTTGAAATGCACGGTTAAATTGTAGATGTTGAGTTTGAAGTTGGCATGAACTGTATTATAACAGGCCTTGTAGATGGCTGGGCAAACTGACAAGGTGAAACCCTGGCCCACTGCAGGTCAAATTCTCATTCATATCCTGAGATTAGGAATTTGTCCCAGAGTAGCCATTTCTGAATGCTTTCCTGTGCCTTCCACCTTTGTCTTGCTCCATAAATGTATTTCACTCAAGGTAGAGAGGCTCATGAGGAGGGGGAATGAAAGGAAGGAGCATCAGCTTGTGGGAAACTCTCCTACACTGTCAGTAACAATAACAGTGGCAACAGTAATGATAATTTCTCCAGTCACAGTGGTGACTAAGAGCTTTAGCTGGAAACTTCGATGATACTGTGCCTGTACAAGGCAGGTTTTGTACAAACAAAATTAAAAGATAAATATTGTCCCCAAGAATGTTGATTTAAGATATGTGATGTAGTGCCTTAGAATAAAGATGAGAAATGCATTTTAGTATATACACTCTATGACTTTTCATTAAATATTATTTGATTTTGCTGCCTGTTAAGTTGTACAAAATTGGAAAGAATGAATTTACTTTGATTTATTAATCACATCATTTGACATGTATTAATTCTATAGTTAAAAGTCAACGCATTATAGTTTTTCTCCTGTGAAATGAGTAAATATGTTTTTATATATATATATTATAATATGTCACACATTATGTCTCTAAGTATGTTCTAACATACAGCAATACTTTCTGTAGTACGCTAGATCTTCCCATTCCTTCTTTTTTGTGGGATAGTAGATGAACCGAGATGACCTCATGCTACAGCTTTGCTTCTCTGGAAAAATGAAGCTGTCGACAACATAGGAAAAAAATCATAACCACAGGAAACAAAATGTTCACAGGAGCTGGGCTGAGACTGTGGAATTTGTTGCCAGACAAAATAAGAATGACCAGTACGTGTGCCACACTAAGCACTCAATGCAAGAACCCGATTAGTCAACCTAGCTTTCCCATGACAGTCCTTTCAAACATCCTTAGACTAAATGCTCTTCTGGTTGTAAGACTATGAGAAGCTCAGAAATGTTCGGAGGTTGAAAAAAATGGCAAGCTCACACATATTTCCCTGGAAAATGGCTAGACATTACAGTGACAGTCTGATACAATCCTGGATGAATAGACAGTTACTAAAAAAATAAAGCAAATAATCTCTTCTTGTCTGTAGGAGTGGCAGCATTTTGAAACTTTTCTAAATCCATGTAAGATCTCACAAGCCCAGGACAATCCATTTATACTTATTATTATCTCTTATTAACTCTCCAGAACATATCAGCCAAATCATTGGGCAGTAAACAAATACAGAGTAAGCACCTGCAGTTGGTGCTCTCCTATACCTTTAATTTTTCAACCCCTTGTATGGTTGTGTCCAGAACCCCACGGTACCAGTTAATGAAGTTTAAACTATAATAACTTAATTGACTTTAGTGAGCAATATCAATATTTTCATGCCTTTATATTTTGTGCCTTATGCAAATCTTCAGCAAAATTCACTGAAGCACTGACTTGTGATGAAGATGGTCAAAAAAGTTGCTGAAATAAACCATCAGTTTAAAAGATACTTTTACGTTTCCCAAACTGTCTTGTGGAAACAGCTACTCAAGGTATTCAGAAAAAGAGTGCTGTCGTGATCATTGTGTGCTTGATATTAGAAAGTGGAATAGGGCTAAATTTTCCCAAGAGAATACCAGTGCTTTTGCTTAAAATAATCTAAACACAGAAGTGTCTGATTTCAGTCATTCTGTCTAGCATGAAAGACAGATACATATGCTGCAAGACGTGTATGGTATTTGGATGTTAGTGTGGGGTTGGCCTAACTCTCCTTTTTTCTGAGTCACAGACCAAGATCTTCATGTGATCAAAAGCAACAGAAGATGCATACTGTCTACGGAGGGGAACGGGGGAGTCCTGGCGTGATTCACAGACAGTAGCTGACAA
>VYZW01016488.1:4236-16613 GCA_013401315.1 Balaeniceps rex | reverse complement strand
CAGATCCCACTGCCATGCATTTACAAAGAAGCACGATAAAGTCTTCCCTTCTGTACCCAAACACAGCAGTCTGGGTACTTTAGGAGCAAAATGGTTTTGGTATTGGTAGCTTCCTCCTCTACTGAAAGCTATTACATTTCCATACCGGTGCAGTTTGTGTGTACCTATTACCCTTGAGTTTTAGGCTCTCCTCAAGTCAATTCCAAGTTTAGCAGAAGCCGCGCTAAAATGAGTAACAAAGNTAATATTGGAAGCAATAGGAAAAAAGATTTATTTAGGAGTAGAAATTTTACCTGTTGGTTTAAATTATGGGATGGAAAGGAAACAAAGGGAAAAGAGAAAATTCTGATGAGAAAAAGAAAAACTTTTTCAAATTCATGAATATATGGCAACCTTTCAGTTATTAACAGAACTGGCCTGAAAAATTGCAATGAAAAAGACCATTTGTAAAATTTGAAATGGTCTGTGAAAATAGCACTGTGTGCTAAATAAACACCTAGGAAATCCAGGCTGTTTTTTGCCAGAGCAGGACCCAATTTGTTTCTCTTTTCCTTCCATTCTTCTTCCAATTTTTTTGTAAAATCTTAATTAATGCATAAAGAAGAGGTATAAAAGGCATATTCAATATCTTTGCCTATTTAACTGAGTAATTATTCTCTGTAACACGTGCATTTTTTACATTCTTGCGAGAATATCTGAATAAGTAACTTGTCATTACTAACTTCCTCTATTTTCTTACAGTTTATCTACTATTAACTATTTAACTGGAATAGGAAATACATTTGTACCTCTCATAACTTTGTATTAAAAGTCCCAACTGCTTCTTTAGGCCATTTTTCTCTTACTTTTATAAGCAACTTTTGCTTCTGAATTTTATATGCTCTCATTCCTATACTCCTCTGAGACAATGGCAAATACCCACTCATTTCAAAAGACCTGTTATTTAAACACTTAGATTTTTACATTTTTGGTACTGGGTATCATATTGTGAAGTTGTGCTTCCTAATTCTGCAGCTGGTTTCATTAGGACTGTTGTCTGTGTCGTTCCCTTGGACAGGGGACACAACACTGCATCCCGTGGTGAGGACTGACATAGCGTAGCTGTGCACTGGTGGAGAACGAGAGAAATGGAGAATGGTTTGAGTATGCCTCCTTCTAATTGCAATTGGCACCTTCTAGTTCGTCTGTTGAAAGGGACAGGGGCTTCTTTACTTGTAATTTTGTGAGATGGCCGACTACTCCAAACTGAAGTGGAAAACTGAAAAACCCACAAACCTCATAATTAAGATAAGCACGCTTAATAGCATTTTGTGGATGGGGTTCTCCACCATCTTGCACTTGCTGACTGTATAAAATGCTGTGAAAGCGGAAGGGGTTGTATTCCCTTGGTATAAATGACTGTCCAAGCTGAAAACACTGACTATTTGCATCCTGTAACATCACTTACATCGTGAGGTAACCTGTAGCTGGGAACGTTTGGGTACTCAGGAGCCTTTCCCCAACCTTGCAGGACACAGGCACACCATGGCTAAAACGAGCAAATGCTGAATGCTGCTTGCACAGCACTGCTTGTGAAAGAGTAATGTTTAAAGACAAGAGTAGGAAAGTGAATGTAATATCTATATTATTTTAAAGATGTTTTCTTGGACTGGACACAGCCTTACAGAGCCAAGTCAAGGAATATTTGACAGAAGAAATGTCCCAGCAGTGTCATGTGGCCTTGCGATTCTTGCTCTCTTTATTATGACCTGTGCTGATTTTAAAGTCCCTTGCTAAATGTTCAATAGCCACTGCTAGCATGCTTATCTGTAAGACTTTTGGGAAAGAGAATTATAACTGTATATATAAAAACCCAAGCAAACAAAATCCAGAAAACCAAACCCAAACCCTTTGCTTCCTAAAAATAAAGTGTTGAATGTGATCCTTTCAAACAGTGTTAGAAATAATTTCTCCATCTAAACGTTCAAAAATTTTGCTATTTTAAAATATATAATACGAGATAAGCTCTCATCAAAGTGAATACTGTTTATTTGCCTTGGAAAAGTCTCTTTGTTCTTTTTTCATGACATTTTGTCTAGGTTAATGGTATCCTTGCAGTAGAGTGGTGTGCATATTCCATATTCAACATGGGTGGGGAGTCAGATAGCCAGTTATTTAAATGAAACAATGGTTGAGTTAGTAGGTTAGATGAAAACCAGATTATCATAATATATAAATTACATGACCACATCAGAGCGCGTGACGCTGAATCGCTTTTTGGATTTGCTATCAGGTTCTGAGACATTTTGTGTAAAACGCTGATTTCTGCTTGGCTGCTTACCACAATGCTTGCATAAAGGGCAAGGAGAGGAACACCAAGTACTCCCCTGTTCAGAGCACTACATTTCTAATTTTGTGGTCTTTTTTTGGATGTGACACCTAGAGCAGGGCAGATTACATTACCAGTTAACGATCTGCAGAATGATATGCGGTGCTCTTTTGGCCACTTTCCTTTCTGATGCTTAACAACTCTATATACAAAACTGGGACAAGAATTTAACCTACTCTTTGCCATCCATCAAAACACCATGAAGTGCATTTATTGAGGGGAGGAAGATTTGACAGGGGAAAAAGGGAAGTGGTAGTAATTGTAGACAAGCCAGGTGCAAGCTGGCTGCCTAAATGCATGCAACTCATGCCTAAGCGGGCATAAAAGCTTCTCTGCAGGGATATTGGGTGGTCAGATCCTCACCCCAATTATATGGCTTGCAATCAGAGATATCTCCACTTTCTTCCCTGAATTTACTCCAGATTCATGCAAGTGTAACTGAGATAATTAATGATAGACTGTCAGGATCTTTCTTTTTTCATTGCAGCCAGAAGCCAAGACATGGATTGGCTCATGTTGGATAAATGAGACCGTGCTAGTAGTCTGTGCTGGTTAATAGCAATGAAAGGGCTCTGTGCTTATTTAATTAACTGTCTCTTTGCTAAGACAGCTATTTCAATGTTGTGGCTGGACCTAGTAATATAGTTTGATTTCTCAGTGCCTCCTTCAAACCGCAACTTGTGGCAATTTTTTCCTTCTAACAAAACCTTTATTGTTGCATGGTGTGTGTGTATTTGCTGCCTTGTTGCTCGTTGGTATTTAGCCTGTCACAGGAAGATGGTATTTACCAAACTGTTACAGCTTAAAGGCTCTGTCTAGGTGGAGGGCCAAATGTGATCTGTATTAAGCCTTGAAACAAGGTTTGCTGATTATTTTTCCCCTGGAAATCATGTTGACAGGCAGGTGGCATGCACTCGACTCTCACCCTGACATGGATCCTGGACACAGCCGAGTTGGGATACATCTGGGACTGGAGACGGTGAGTGATGCCACGTTCTATACTTCAGACACAGTCTTAGAACTTCAGGGACTTCAGATGCTAACATCTGGCTGGTAATATTGTTCTTGGCCTACAAAGTCTATTTCTGCCTTTGCCCTGTTTAGCAGTTCTCCACTAGTCCTCTGTCCTCTCATATGCTGTAATTCTTTTGCCTTCCTAATTCAGACCAGCTGATAAAGAGGGATTTTTTGAGCATAGCCTTGTCACTGTAGGGGTGTCAGCTACTATTCATGTAGTCAATTTCATCTCTACAGATACTAATTTGATTTTAATTTTCTTGTAACATGTGAAAGCATAAGAAAGGCCTTGTTGGATCAGATCAGTGGTCTGTCTAGCACTCTGACAGTGGAGAAAGAGATGCTGTTTGGGAAGGTCATGTGAGCCTGACCTCTCTGCAGACTATTCCTCTCCCATCAACATCCACAGCTGTTGGATTAGGGGTGCTAGGGGATACATCCATGCCTATTTCTTACAGTATCTGCTTGTGGACCTGTTGTCCCTAAATTTGCCTACTCCCCTTTCGAACCTCCGAATACTATTTACCTTCACAACCTTCTTTGACAACAAATCCTAGAAATTCATATCCTTCATGAACTTGCAAAAGTTGATCATGTTCCCTTTCAGCCCTCTTCTCTCCAAACTGAAACATAGTCTTTTTAGTCTCTTATAAAGCAACTGCTCCATACCCTCCTTCACTTCAGTAGCTCTTACCTGCTTTAACTCCACTGTGCTCTTGTGATGCAGTTACTCAAAAGGTGAAGGCATTGCCCTTTTACATAGAAGCTAAACAGCATATCTGTTCAATTGTAGTGATGTTTCTTGTTGTATTTGGGTAGCATAAGTCACCAAGTTATTGTTATTTGCTAACAAAAATATCTTGTCTTTTTTTTTTTCTTCATATGACAGAATATTTTAATTATAGTTTGAAATTTGACTGCAGAGGTATCACAGTAAGTGCAGATGGTGCTTGGGATATGCCTTTCCAGTCTTAAATTCTATGCAATTTGGTTTCTTAATTTTGTGTAATAACTGTGTATTTCAACACTTTATTTGGAGTCTGAGCACTCATCAAATATCTCACACTCAATTACAGTCCCCTGTTAGCAAAACTGCGATTGGGCTGCACTGTTAGCACTGTCTAGCAACTGTGCCTTTCCTGTCTCATCTTTTTTCTCCTGTGTAACAATATAAAGAACTTTCTTTCATTTTATCAGCTGTATTTCCTATGGTTATCTCTCTTTACAGAGTCAACTGTTGCCTCCACTGAAAGATTTGGGAAGAGGGGAAAGAAGTTGTTTGGAAATTCGGTGCCCCTGAAATGGTGAGAGTCCAGAGCCTGTATAAAGTTTTTCTCTGCCGTGTTTTGCTTGTCTATTTATGATGATTTTGTCTTTCCTCATAAGTATCTCCAAATGGGCCTCTGCAGCATGTTTCATACATCATGTTTTGTTTGTCTGTAGTACTGACTTGTCACGTCTCTTTTAAACAGAACTGGAAACTTCAGGTAGACTTACTGCCATATGTACACAGACTGATTTTTGCAATCTTATTTCTTATTCTTCAACTCTGCAGCTTTGTACTCCTCTCTCTAAGCAGTGATGAGCTTGATTATTTAGTCAGATGAGGCATTTGCTTTATTATGATTTCTTCTTTTGGACCAGAGGGGGCCTGCAGCAGCAAGGCAAAACAGCTTGTTACAATTTGACTATTTTATCTCCCAAAGGAAGATAGTGTGCTCCATCATTAAAAATAACAGTACTGGACTTCTTCCTAAATCAAAATATAGCAGTACTCATGAATTAATGTTGAGAAAGGGTAACAGAAGCAGTTTTTTGCAGGAACACTTATAGTGTCACAAACAAAATTTGGTACCATGGACATGAGATAGATTAAAATCTGAATGTGTTTCAAAATGGTGTGCAGAGGCATTTAATGCAGCAGTTATTTAGACATGTTTAATGAATAGTTCACAGGGCACACAGCATTGCAAGAAAAGAGAAGAAGCACTAGTGCATTGAACTGTCTCAGGAGGTAGATCTTTGTAGAGGACCTCTAGCTAACGTACAGGAATAAAGGTTGAGGAATAAAGAACAAAGCCAAATAAAAGCCAGAAAGGGCAAAAGGAAGGAAGGAAGGAAGGAAGCCAGAAGAAGGTAGGTGGAGTCTGCGAGGATTGAAAGAACTGGGATTCAGCACTAAAACTGGCAATCTGGGTCTAAAGGAGGAAAAAAGGAAAAACATTATGGAAGAACATTTGTGAAATAGGAATAAAAACTTGGACTGTTGTGGAAGGGTCAGAGGGAGCGATAAGTATTTGAAAGTGTCTGTGTGAACGCAAGATGCATGATGAAGAAAATAAAGAGACTAGAAATACACAGAGAGTATTGGCATCATTAATCTAACCGGAACGGAGAGAGGAAGCAAAAATCTGTTAGCGATAAATAGCGTAAGATAACGTATAGATCATGCAGAAGGGAACAGATGGGAGAGAAGGTTTGGAAATAACTAAACCTGATAATTGTGGGAGAGAACAGAAATTGGTTAGAAAAATCTGTGCAGGCTTAGAAACTCTGCGTAACCTCAGCTCCCACCGTCTGTAAGAGTGGTTTTCCAGTTGTTGAGTGGGTTTCTGGTGCATCTAAGTAGGATGGTTTGGTGAATGTTTTTCTCTGTAAAATAAATACCTCAAAAAAACTGCAGCCATCCTCACAAGTGCAGTGGTATTTCTAATCTGGCGATCCTGTCCTTTGTGTCTGCTGAACTGCCCAGGGAGTTGTGGCATCGCCAGTTTATCAGAGCAGCTTTATCAGAGGGCAGGTGAGTGACCCATAAATAGCACTGACTCTGCTGAAGTTCCTGGTGAGGAACACACACATGGGAAAAACCTGTGGCCCATCATCCGTCGTGAGAGCTGAAGTCCAGCTGAGGAGTTTAAGAGGAAAAAAGGGACACGAGGGTTTTTACTATGGTGCTTCTGTGGTGTGTTTTCAGTATCCTGGTACCATACTTCTGTTGTAATATTCCAGAATTAAAGTAGTTTGTTTCTCAAGTAGTTAATTTTTAGAAAATACTGAAGCAAGCGTTCAAAAAAGCATTGAAAATTGCTTGGAAAAAAATAGGAATCAATGTATGAAAATGCAGTCACATGGAATTGTATGAACTTTCTCTTTTGGAAACGAAGTTTAAAGTTGATTAAGCATACCTGAGTGATTGCTGAGCTGCCTTGAATCCTCCCCATTTCAAGTTAAAGTAACTCAGGCTAAAAATCTTCCATTGAATCAGATATTTAAAGCAGAAAGGGGTGAAAGTTCCAGACAATATTCAAAGAGCTGGACCTGAATCGCCACTGAAGGATTTATTAGTTTGGGTGGGGCACAGTGAAAATGCATTTCTAGACACAGTTATAAGTCTGAACTCTCCATCTGGTCCTTAGCTCCCTGTTCCAGCTGTAACCCCCCTAATCCTGCCCTTTACCCAAGTCTTCAGGCTTGGAGGAATTGCTCCCCTAGCATTTGTGGCGCTCATCCCAGTTGTGTGGGAGTGGACTGACAGCATTGCTGCTGGGAGGGATGGGATGCCGCCTGCCCTGGGGGGCTGCTGCTGGCAGAGATGGTCCCTTGACCCCTTTACCGTGCCCAGCTGCAGTCTCGTGTGTGGCGGACCTCCACACCAGCCCCAGAGGAACGGGAGCGTGAGACCAAGCACGGGCTGCGGGTGCCGAGGATGCAGCAGGAGTAGACTTTGGTGTTTGCTGCCTGAAAGGCCAAGGTTCAAGCTGGGGCTTAATATACCATGCTGGTAGATCAGCCGGCATGAGTCCGGAAGCAGGGAGGGCACATCGGTGTTGTACTGTGCTCTGAGGGCTTATCTTCATGGATCATCACTGGTGCACAGACCTTCCCACTCCTTATTCCCCTTATCTCACCGCCCTCAGCCCCTGTTGTGGCCTTGTTTCATCTTCTTCCCACCCAATTTTGCAGTATTTGCAGTTCTGCTATTTCTGAATTATTCCCCCTCACTTGCTTCATCTGATTGAATAACTGAAATTTGACTTTGTGGGGTTTTTTCATTTTCATCTTTCATGCCTGTGGCTTTGCATCCTTAGTTAGGCAGTGCAGTTTTACTCTGTGTCTGCAGTTGCTAATGTTTCTACCAGGTCAGAGGTTAACATAATGCTTGGTATTTATGTGGTATTTTTCTCAGTGTATTGAGGAATGAGTGTACATAACACGAATCTTTAAAAAATCCAACATTCTCTGTGTTGCCAAGGCTGTAACAATCATTGTAGTGCTTACCACTTTTTATTTTTAGTAGTGAAATAGGCATAGTTGTGGTAAATGCTATGTCATCTTGCCAAGAGAAGTGACAAACAGTGTTCTCATCTTTTTCTCTCTCTCTTTTTTTTTTTTTTCCTTCCGAAGAGACATATTTAGTAAATTGTTTGAGCATTACAACTCAAATAAGGTTTTACCTTTTATAGGTTTTAGCTTGGTCTAGTTAGGCATACTATTTTCTGGGGGATTTCAGCTGCTAGAGATTGTTTCAGGCTCTAAACATAACAAAACAAAGACATATTTTCTATATCTTGAGAATACCGTAACTCTCCAACAATCTTAAAATAATTGTTGCACCTCATATTTTCAAGTAACTGGCAGAAACAGTAATCTTCTACAGCTTAGTACACTCTATTAAAAATGAGTAATATACATATTGATCATAATGCTTCTCTTAGCTGATGAGGCATCTCTTGGGGATGAAACCACAGGACCATATGGCTTTAATGTACTCGATATAGTTCTCCAAATAACCACTATAAATTATATTTCAGAATTATGCTGGACAGCAACAGAGTTAGTCTTCCAAACTGTCAATAATATATCATGACTGTAGGTAAGAAACTGATTATGCACAGGATGCAGTATTTAAATAATTAACAGCTAACCAATCCATTTTGTAGCTGTGGTTTGTGACACTTTGAATTACACTAATTTTAACTTTAACATCCCACGATAAAATGGGTGAGTAATGCACCCAGTTAATTGAAACTGCTACAGGAAGCAGAATGCACCATTTCTCTAGCAGTGTAGCTAATGTAATGCAATACAGTTTCCTCAAAAAGAATGAGATCCAGCATGTTATTGCAATTTTAGATGTAAATTTTAAATGGAAACATTCTTCTGAATATGAAAGTAGTTTACTGCCCAATTCTGGCAAAGGGTGATGTAATAAATAGCTGAATTTAAATTCAAGGCAAAGTTAAAGGCATGGTTTGATTTGCCAGGATTATATTACATATTTTTCCCTCAAATGTTTATTTGTCAACAAGTTAAATCATTAACACAAATCAATTTCAATCCCAATCTGGAACAAAACCCACTCCATGAAATAAGCAGTATTACCTGTTAAACACTAACAGCAATGTTGTTGTTTCTGACATTACCAGCTGGCAGAAAACATGATGGCCTTTCAAAAATCTAAACCTGGAGGGAATAATTCAGAGACCTAGTCATCAGGTTTAGAATGCGTACAATATCTGGACCCAAAGATCAGTTTCTGGCAACAGTGACGGCCCTTCCTCCTTCAAAAGGTAAGGAAACTGGATAACACGCAAACATCTTCTTTGCTCTGCCTCATGATTAAAGATCCCATGGCTTTTTCTTAGAGTAGAAGTTCAGCATTTTGATGAACATACTGCTGGCCAAAATCCTCTCTCCTTCCACCTTTTTAACAGTCCTCTTTGTGCAGATTTTCAATATGACTGGAGCCAGTATTACATAGATGCAACATTCCAGGGCTAGCCTGACAACAAAAATTCTGGGTAGGGGAAAAAAAAGAATAAAGAAAAAAGATAGGGCTTATGCAGAACAGTTTTTTTTTGTTCCAGGAATGTCACAGAGACCTTTGCAGTTTTTCCTGGGAAGTGAAAGAGGCACTGTTTTAGCAGAATCACTAGCCCAAATGACCAATATAAGAAAAGGTGTTTGAAGCTGGGTTTTCACAAGGTAGGTAGCTGCTGCAGTATGCAGTCAGCTCTGCTCAGCTTTTCTCTTCAGACTCTTTTTTGTTTAAATAACTATTTGGGGGATCAGAGAGAGAAAATGCAACCAGTAGAGCTATGTTTCAGACATTATACAGGTTGTCCATCTTCACTTTCTCATAGGTGTAAGAGTCAACGGTGGCTGCTGTCGGGAAGGCGTACCTTAGAGATTCATTGAGCTCATCCAAATGACCAACAAGGTCTCAAAGGTCTCAGTAAGTTGCATATAGATTTAAGAAGCAGAACAAGACACAGTCAATTTGGATTAAAGCACGCTGCTGTTGTCTTGACAGGGGGCTTGTCACTATGTCTTAACAGGGATTTTATTTGGAGCTGTAGATAACGGACGAGAAGGACTATGAGTCTTTGCCATAAATGTTTGAGCAGAAGATGATTGTGGGTTTTCCTCTCCCAGCAGGTCCCTCCTCTTAGTGGAATTTGCAAAGATGCAAGCGATACTACCAAACGCAGGAATTTAAAGATGAATGTCCTACTTCTGCTTTTCAAATATTTTTACAAGTATAGTGCACAACCCTTGCATAAGACCTTTGTAATAGTGAAGAACTATAAAGTAATACGTGACCATCACTAAACTCAGGCGTAAAGGGAAAGTTGTCTTCCCTTCTCATTGCCATCCTGTGGCAACTTTGTTTTCTACAGTGTGTTCAGTGCCATAGAGGTGAGGAGTAGAAGCCCTCTAATGGTACTGTCAGTGACTTCATTGTTTCTTTCTGAAGGCTGCCAATTTCTGGAATATTGAGACACAGTTATTGATGGCCCATTATTATTCTGGAATAAATTTGGAATTGTACCTTGGGGTGGAGAGGAAACGCTGATCCAGTGAATCCATGAAGGGAATATGAGTTTTCCCCACCCCCAATACATTTTATACTCCTAACATGATGTAAACCAAACATACATCTATTCCTTTTCTGGCTCTTGCTTATGGCAGCTATTTAAAATATTAGATAATGTTTTAGACATCCATATGTGTGTGCGTTGGGTGGTAGAATTGCATTAGAACAGAAATACAATGCTAAAAATAAATTATCTTCATTCTACACATGGTCACAATCAGTATTCTCCAACTTTGCCCTCTCTAATGTTACAGTATTTGTTGTAGCATGGAATTTAAAGTAAGTTTATAGTGTATAAATGTCATACATTTGATGCTATGATCTGTGCTAGCTACCCTTATGGATAGTTTACTGCATCTCCCTCCTGATATATCAAACAGATTGTGGAAGATTTGAGGCATTCAAGACTTGTTTGGCAAACCCCTGGAAAATTGCAAGTTTTACTAGTTTAATGGTGTACAGACCTCTGTCTCCTCACCAAAAACCTAGTATTTTACAACATCCAGGATTCATGAGATCACACATATTTTCCCCAAAGCTGATGAATTACAGGTTACCTCTTTGAGCTGGAGACCAGAAGTGAAGAACAGAACCAGATCCAAATGGCACAAAAGGTAAGAAGTAGTAAGCATTGGCAGTCATCACTTTTTCATAGGCGTAACGGTCAACTGTGGCTGCTGTCAGGAAGGTGTGCCTCAAGGATTTGCTGAGCTCATTCAAATAACACTTCAAGGTCTCAGCAAGTTGAAGTAGAGATCTAATTGCATAGATGTGAGAAAGCGGAGAAAGAATCAAGTACGTTCGCTTTAGTCAATTTGGATTAAAGCACGCTTTTGCTGCTGCTACATATTCTGTGTTAGTGGGAAGTGCCTGACTACCTGTGTGAGCCGTGCTGTTCTCTGCCACATGCTGGTTATATCTTTCTTTTACTCATTTCCATTCACTTTCTTTGCTAGGCCACTTGATCAGTAAGGCTATCAGAATCCCAGTCCTCACAAACTCTGTATATGGGCCAGGGCTGTTTCTAGCATGCCATGCTGTCCTCGTCTCCCATCATCCACAGTCCTTTTGGCCTGCATTTCTCCATTTTCTTTCCATTTCAGTCAGGACAGGGAGGTTAGGGAGATGATGCACCGTAAGTTTTCCCCTAATATGAAGTCAGGAAATGCTTCTGGCTAGATATTATCACCATACGTTAGTCATAGCCAAAGGAATCATCCTTGTCTCACTCAAAGTGCTCCTAAAAAGTTCCTTTTGTTCCACCGTAACAGCAATCTGAAGAACTGTTAAGCAGTAAACGCACACAACCACGCACAAAACCAGTCTGAATGATCCCATCCCACAGATTCCGGGTGCGTTCTGGCTCCTCCAAGTCTGGCTGATAGAGCTTACAGCCCAGACTGTCTCTGTGCTTTTGCAGTGAGGAGCATGCTTTTAGGACTAATAAATGATGAGCAAATGAGTAATCCATGTATTGCAGTTATATAAAGGACAAATATACTGAATATAAGTCATCTCAATAATATTTGGTATGCAAATCCAAATCTCTCCTACCTTTTTCTCTTCATATATTTCCTTTTTTGCCTGGGGTACTGCTCATTGCCTCTTCTATGCAGGAACATCTACTAATCTAATAAAATCTACTGGTAATGAGCATTAGACTTTGCACCAGAAATATGACTGTACTTACTTAACATCCGTGTCATGGGAGTCAATTACTTGCAGTTTTCAGAAGAGTAGCAAAAAGCTTATTTGCTATTCTTCACATTATGGCCATGCTACAAAGTTTTTACGTTTTCCTTATGACTCTCTCTCCTTAATTTATTTGTATATTTGACAGACTCATCCCAGTGAACATTCTGAGCTGCTGGCATTAACAGTAATTATCATTACACTGAATTAGGCTGTGAATACACAATAACTGTCAAGTGTGAACAAAATGGGGCAAAGTTTGAGTAGGGATTTGCAGAATGGTATAGCACAGGATTTTTCCAAAACAAGTGAAGACCAAAAATTTCTCCCTAGCTATTCTTTTTTTCACATCACATATCAAACTTAGAGAGGATGATTTGTGCCTGTAAATTACAACAAGGCCCTGGGCACCTGGATCTAACT
>VYZW01016487.1:6058-20373 GCA_013401315.1 Balaeniceps rex | reverse complement strand
ATGTCCAAGCAGAATACAGAACCACCTTCCTGCTAAGTTTGCCATTTATGGAGATCAGAGTCACGTACCTCAGTTTGTCTCCCATCATGACATAAACTATGAGGTAGGTACAGTAGACATAATACTTTTCAGAAGCAATGCAGTTACTGCACAGATCACAAAACTCCCACCAATTTCGTTTTAGTCGTGGGCAGGAAGAGAAGACCAACGTTCTCTCAAAATGGCAAATAAGCATCTACCATCAGAATATTGATCTGGCCTGTGGCTCATTCCTTTGCCAGGCCAAGAAATTCTTGGATGGTCAAAAGCAGGGTGCAGGCCAGGTGAATTGCCTTGGCAGCCTGAGATATAGCCTACAGACCAGACTATTACATCACTATGTTTATGCAAGTGTAATGTTATGCAGGGAGTGCAAGCAAACATCTGTGCATAGATAAAGCCTGGTAAAAGCTAACAAGATCTTTCACTTTTTGCTGTACTTGGAGCTTTCGTATTTTTCCATTACCCAAACTATTTAGTACTGAAATCTGGAGTATTGTAAAGCTGATGAACAGGCTTTTGCTGTCCATTACTCTTAAGGCATTTCAATTTTTCCTTCTAAAATAGCATCTACCAAACTAAAAGTGTTGTGCAAAAAAGTCCAAAAAAGACTTTCCCATCCAAGACATATGAACATAAAGTTACTGAATTGCCGTATTTCCCCTGCTACTTCTATCTCTGAACATGATTACATTTCATTCAGAATTTCATTCAGAGTGCTTGACGTCAGATCAAATCTTGCCCAAGAAAGTTTCACGGAAACAGATTGCTCATGTATAAAGATATACATTACAGGGTATCTCACCCTACCAGAACTTTACATACTTGTTCTAAGTCTCAGGATATTCAACTATATCCAGAATCAAGTCTTAAGAACGGTTTTATTTAGTGAAATTCATCTCAGTTCTCATTGGGTAGATGACTTGACTTCAAAAATAAGACAAAACACTTTGAAAAAGTCAAACCAGCTTTGAAGCAACACATTGTGAACAACACTTAATCTGGGTTTGTTCTGTGCCAACAATCATTCTGGAAAATATTTTGAGGATAATATGCCCAGCTGTGTATTAGATAATAATTTAAGATATTGTTCTCAAATGATATTGTGAGTCATACCTAAGGGTATACTTCACAGAATTTAAGGAGTCAAATATGGAAGCCCCACTAGGTTTTCTAAAGAAAGCAAATGAAGCTGCTAAATTGAGTCAAGATGGACAAAAGGTAAAACTATAATGTAACTCATCATAAAAAAGAACTAAAATTGTCCTGTTATTCTTTAGTGGGACATTTGTGAGCCACCATTCAAGATTAATCTGTCATCAATAGAAAGGTTTTATTGAGACAAGCACTTATAGCAAAGTCACCTTTATCTTTCACGGTGAGAAGGTCAATTGTCTTCAAATACATCACCGCCAGTCACTCGTGTTATTAGTCTAAAAATCCCTGAACCTTGTTGCCAAGTACCACATTTTTAGGTAAATCTCAGCAAAACACAGCACTCCAACTGTTAAGCAAACATTATGTCTGTTTTAGAGTTTACCCTGACTTTCAAAGGCAATGTACAACTAAAGAAGTTCTGGTAAAGAAAAGGGACAGCAACATAAAGGCTAAATCAGGGTGTGCTTTACTCACCTTTTGCCCCTCATGTACCTTTGGAATCTCTCCTATTACTGCTCACACTAGATGGCAGTTACTAGAAGAGGCAAGAAAAGTAATCTGGAATTCTAGGCAAAGGGTCCATTGCTTTCTAAACATGTAACTAAACACAGTCTACAGATTTTGTCTGTAATTATAACACATCACTGCATCCTTCCTTTCTGTTATGAAACTTACACAAAAATATTATTCAATTGCAATGTAAAGATCTTTAATCAAGCAAGAACACTTGTAAGTATGAACACCAAATTTAGTCTCTCACTTGTTGATTCTATTGGCTCCTGAAACACTGTGTATAAGGCACTGTACCCACTGAAAGGCCATGCTAGCAAAAACTTTGTCACAGTACAATGCAGTCAGTTATTGCTCTTTAGGTGAGCCGCTAATTGTGGTATGAAAAGGTCAAGCTGAAAGTAATATATCATCTATTTGAGGGCAATCATCCTTTTCATCCTAATGCTGCTAAAACATTAAGGAGGACAGAACACAGGAGACTTTTCAGTTAAAATAGAAGATGCCCAAATGCAGGTTTCTGTGGAAGCTATGTTATTGCATATGTAAAGAATCTCAAAGTCTACATTACCCAACTCAGAAAGGATTCTTTTAATCTTATTTGGTATCGACAAAACCAAAACAGCTTCAGAGAAAGACAAAACAGAACCTGCTTTCATACAAAGCAAATGGTAGCACAAGAAAAATAAGAAAATGTGCTGCTTTGTGAGGAAAGACACCTTTAAAAGATGGCATAGATTTCCAAATTGCCTCAAAGAAGTTTAATAGGTGCCATCTGCACCTCATGCTTCATCCTAGCCACAGTAAAAAGATAAAAGCTCCTACATTTTTGTGCTGGGGCAGGGAGAAGGGGTATTTGTTGCCACTCATGGATTGCTATTTAGGAACAGATTAAGAAGGCACTTGAGCATCTCCAGCACTACACATTTACCTCACTTCTGAACTGTTCACCAAGACAGGACTGCTGATGGCAGCAATATCTCCTTTTCATAAGCTCCTCTTTGCTGTGGTTCCAGTTGAGTCATTCACAGACTGCTATCTTTCTAACAGGCAAGGGTAGACCCTCAACAGCTGGCTCACAGCTTTCTACCTGACTCAGTGAAACCCTTAAGAGTACAATGAAGGCAACATATTGTTCACTCTGCTCCTTATCAGATATAAAACTCTGGATGAGGAAAACAATCTGTTCCCATAAGAAAATTTCTCAGTTAAACAAAACCATTGCATATCTTCCTACTGATTGCTGTATCATGAACTGTATCTGCAGCCACAAAAATTGCCTGAGTAGATGTGAGTGGAGGTGTATTCACAGGCCTACTGTATGAGCAAAATTACCATAGCAATTACAGCTCCCAGAAGTACTACCTTAAGGCATTTAAAGATAAACCTGGTTTTGGTGGAACAGAAATTTAGCAGTGCATGCCAATATCACAGCAGTCCAGAGTGCACGACACCAGGCAGAATCAAGCTTAGCACCTCACAGGACAGTTCTCTCCTTCAGTGAACTGGGTCAGTATCTGCAATTCAGAATCTAGATCTACAAACCCAGCATAGCTGAGAGAAGTCTTCAAAATAGTACTGTTAAGACAAGAACACTGAAACTCATTTCTTAAAAATCAGTGATTGTAACAGTAGACAGATCACATCCTTACCTGTTGCTGCAGCATACTTTTGTAATTCTGCCTAAGAGAATTCTAAACAGCCATGAAAAATAACTTAATGTAAAACAGTATTATCTTTTAAGGTAACTGTTATAACAGCATACACAGTATCTTTCAAAACCAATAAATCCATACAATTATGAATTGCAGTTTTCAGCATAAAGATACTTTGTAACAATTCCTCCAGTACTATTATTTTCAGTAGGTTTTCAGAAGGATGAACCTATATCTCAAGTAAAGAGGATTTAGGTGTTAAAGTACCACACTTACTTGTCAGAAGTCCCCTTCTCTTCATTTCGACTTTTGCCCATCACCTCTTTCCTCTACAGCAAACAAAAATTTGGACATTAATCAGTCACCTTTGCCCTGACTGTGAATATCCCAAGTATAACAGTGTGCTTGGCACAGTGGGCAATATTTGGAATGAAAGTAGTTTCATACCAATCAAGTTAAATTATAACCCGGACTAGCCTCAATCCAAATTCTAAGACTACCACTGGCATTAGACAGAACAAAGTCAGGGATTCTTAAACTGGGATTTACAGCCAGCCATAGTACACCAGTAAAGCCTTCCAGGTACCAAAAGGACTTGCAGCTTCAGAGAATCAGCTAGCAAAAGCCTAACTGCTGAAGTTCATCCTCCTGGCTCCATCTGGATGTGGCATAAAGGCAAGAGCAAACAGAAATCCCTGCTGAGTTGAAGAGACTGGAAACAGGTATGTGCCGAGAGCGGATGCGAGATGGCTGAGAAATGTGGAGCTTGTGCCTCTGGTAGGCAGTAATAAAGTAGAGAAGGATGGGAAAGAAATGACAAATCAAAGTGTAATAGTCCTAAAAACAGGTGTTCTAAAGCAGGGAGTCAGAAGAGAATAGTCGGAGTAGAAGCTAAAGCCTGAGGTGGGCTACAGTAGTTTGCTGTGAACTTGTTTTAAAGAGAGGCTCAAGTGGGTGGAAGGCTCCAGAGAAAGCTGCCTCCGGTCTAAGAGGCAGCTAAGAAAAGCAGCACTGAAAAAGCCTGTAGAGGGTAAGATAACATGGGATGTTAAGTGTTACCAAGGTTGTTGCTTACTTTACTTCTTCCTGTAAATAAACCCAAAATGTGGGAGAGGTAGATGGGAAGTTAACTACCCCTTAGTAATAAGGTCAAGCACAGAAGTGCAAGTCATCCCTCCTGCAGCTTATGCCATCATTGCAGGCACCTGCCACTCACAGGCAAGGGTCCATCCACCACCCATCCCCACTTGCTGGAATGGCCTTTTTTCAAGAGGATCCCCTCAAACATAAATCATTGCACTCATCACACTCCTGCTGCCTACAAGGCTCCAGCAGCAAATGGAAGTTGCCCGAAGCCAGCGGTCACTCCAGGACAAGGCTTTCTCCTTACCCCACAGAACGCACCTTTTTGCATAGCTACAAGCCTGCCCAAATAGGCTTCACTTTGCTCATGATGCCATCACCACAGCAAGATCTTGCCCCCCGTATCTTACCTCACAATCCCCTGCCACCTCTAGACAAGGCTCCTCCCAACACATCCCCACCCCTTCCTTGAGGATGCTGCCCCCACCTGAGGGCACCTTTTCATAGGACTACAAGCCTGCTCAAACATAAAGCATTCAAGCTTGTGAACACTGTTGCTACCACACTGTGGCTACAGCTAGTGGAAGCTGTGCACTGGCATCCACACCTGGACAAGGATCTCCCCCAATGGTTCCCTTCCCAGAAAAAACTTCAAACACAAATGGACATGAAGCACTTTGCTTGTGAACACCACTGCCAGTGAATGCTCTGGATTCTCTCCTCTTCCTCAGAGACCTGTTCCTGGGGAAAGATTTGGCCTTTGACAGATGGTCCCCTGTTGAGAGTATGAGCTCCCATAAACACCACTCCCTTTGCTCCTCAGTGCTGCCACACATTTCTGCCACCTATGTCAACTTCACAGAACATCGAAGCTATATGTAGGCTTCTGCCCCACCTAGGGGTGGCTACCCCCCCATAGAAAGGGCCACTTTTCACAAGATTACAAGCCTGCTCAAACGTGAGTCACTTAGCTCATGGGTAAGGACTCCCCATATAACAGGTCCTGTCTTGGAAGACAAGCCCACCCAAATGTGAGGCACTCAGCTCACGAATATCATCACTGCATTCTCCTGCCACCCCCACCACCCTCACACCATATGGAAGCCGCATACGTGCGTGTGTGAGCCTTACAGAAGGCTGCCCTCCCCCCAACAACTCCCTTCTCACAAGACTGCAAGCCTGCCTGAATACCTCAGCCCATGAACCCATGCTGCTGCAGCACACTTCACCATGCCACCCTCAAAGGTATCTGCTCCTTGTGGGCAAATCTCTGCCCGCCTTCCCCCCGCCCAAATCCCTTTTCCAGAGACTGCAAGCCCACCCAAATGCCTCTCCTACAAAGCACTTTGCTAGTAAACACCATCACCACCACACATTCCTGCCAGCTCTGCTGCCCTCACAGACCATGTAGGCCTCACACAGGCATCTGCCCCTCCTTGGGGAGGCTAATCTTTTCTGCAGTGGACACTGTCACAATACAAGCCCATACAAACACTATTTAGTTCACAAACTTCGTTGCAGCCAAACTCCTGCCACTTCCACAAAAGGCAGGAGCACCCAGGCTTCTGCCCCCAATCCCAGCTAAGACTCCAACCCCTGCAACAGGTCCCTTCTGCTGACATGAGGCCACCCAAACATGAGACATTCAGCCTGCAAATGCAATTGCATGCTCCTGCTGACTCCATCACCCTCACAGCACATGGAAGCACACAGGCATCTGCCATGCCTGGCCAAGGCTTTCCCCATCCCCCAAGCAGTTCCTATCTTGGGAGACTAAGCCCATCCAAACACCTCTCAAACTTTAGGAGCTTCACTTGGAAACACCATCATACCCTCTGCTCTACACCACCACCCCACGCCAATGGAAGGCATATAACAGTGTGCACCCTTCCTGTGCAAAGCTTCCCCATCATCCTCCAGTGGGTACTTTCTCCACAATCCCACAAGTCTGCTTCAAAGAGACACTCAGCCTCTGAACACCACTGCAGCCACCCTCCTACTGGTGCCACAGCAACTGGACACCGCTCACAAGCATGTGCCACTCTTGGGCAAGGCTGCACTCCTCACTAGCAGTTCACTTCTCACAAGAGTGCAAGCCTGCCCAAAAACTAGTCCCTTACCTTATGAATACCACCACACACTCCTTCCAACTGTGACACTCACACAAGCATCTGCCAATCCTTAAGAAGGATTCTCCCCCACCCCCACTGCATGTCGCTTTTCCCTAGACTGTAAGCTCCCCTCAAAGACAAGGCATTTAAGCTCATAAAGGTCATTGCCACCACACGCTCCTTCTGTTCATGTCATCTTCACAGCACACAAAATCTGCACACAGGCACTGTCCCTCTCTGGTGAGGCTACACCCTACCCAGGGGCATTCCTTTTAAAAAGGCCATAAGCCCTTTTGGACGAAAGGGATTTAGACACTCCTGCCACCTCCACAGCAAACAAACTGCGTATTAGGCATCTGTTTCTGTCCAGCAAGACATTGCTGCCCCACAAGTTCCTTTTCACCAGACTATATGCACCATCAGATTTGAGGCACTTAATTTAGAATGCCATTGCATAACCCTGCACCTTCCACAGCACATGGAAGCTGTGTGCCGCTGCTTGCAGAGATTTCCCCCACCTTCCCTTCCACAACCTCAACACTTTACAAGTTGCTGTCACTACTGCACACTCCTGCCTCTTGTATTACCCTCACACACCCACCACTCCTGGACAAGACTCCATTTCTCCATTCCCTTTTCATATTTCTATAGCTCCACAGTTTACTTCAATTGTGAATGTCATCACAGCCTCCTGCCACCCCCACAGCAAACTCAGGTCACACACAGCTCTCCACCCCAGGTAACACCTTCCACCCTTAGGGTTCCCTTCTCCCATAACACATTCCCACACCAATGCCTCCCAACAAGAGGACCGTAGCTCAAGAACACAGGCCCTGTGTCACACTGTTTCTGCCAGCACCACTCTCAAAGTTGATTACCACTCCTGGAAAAGGCTCCCCCTACCACAGGGCCCTTTTTGCAAGGATGCTAGCTGCCAAGACACCTCCTAAACTCACAGCATACTGTTTGTGAACACCACTCCCACTGCACACTCCCTCTACCCCACCACCTTCACAGCATGCAGGAGAAGCCCACATGCATCTGATCCTCTATAAAGAGGGCCTTCCCTCATACCACCACCCACCTGGTCCCTTCCCGTGAGCCCAACTGCAGGCTTCCCAAGCAATCCTGCACCCTCCTGTCAGGACTATAAACTCACACAAATACAACTCTGCCACTTCCCCAGCAAACAGAGGCAGAGCTCCAAGCACCCACCAAGCCTGGGCATAGCTCCCCTCCACAAGAGGTTCCCTCTTTGCATTATTACAAGCCTTTCTGAAGGTACTTCATTTAGCCAGGCAAGACCCTCACACTCTCCCACCCACCTGCCCCTCCACCCAGCAAGCGGGATCAGGCACAGGTGCCCACCCCACCCACCACTACCATAGATAGCTTCTCATAGAGCCACAAGCCCACAGCAATGTCTCCCAAGACAAGGGCCTTTGCTCATGCACACCACACCTATTGCACACTCTTTCTGCCAGCACCACCCTTGAAGTCACCTACCACTTGTATGAAGGCTCCTCATGCCTTGAGGCACTTTCCAGAAAGCCCTGTGCCACCCAGACAGTTGCCATACACCAAGGCATTCAGGCTGCAAAGAGCATCGTATGCTTCCAGCTCTATATCACACCCTCACTCCCCCCACCATCACCCACAGCCCAGCCCAACAAACCTCCCTTCTAACAGGCTGCAACCCTCAGCAAAGCCATTGATGATGGTACTGTGCTCAGCCCCAAACAGCAGTCCCACCACCTGCTCCCAGCTCCTTTCCTGTAACAAGTACCTCTGTGTGGGGCTTGACTCTCCCCCTAAGTTTCTGAGAGGACAGCCGGCCACAGCATACAGAGTTACGACTGCCACCCTCACAGGAGCAGGCGTGCAAACCGTTCGCCCGCCCTTTTAGAGCCAGCCTCCCGCCCCCGCTCCATCACACCTCCACGGCTCTCTTCTGGCAAGGTTACTGGCCGATGTAAACAGCCATTACAAAGCATGTGCTGGCTGTTGCTGCCCCATGCTGCCGTTAACCGTCACTGGTGCCCCCTCCACCATTATGGCAAAGGGTGCCTGCCCATCTTCTGGTGGCCTTCCTCATGGCCGCCCGAACCACGGGAAGCTTTTGCTGGTATGTGATGTGGTTTTAATTGTGTAGGGCGTTTTATGTTTAGTATAGTATAGGAGTAGAAGGTATGGGAGTCTGTAGTGTTTTCACTTAAAAATAGTTTGTTAGGGTTTCCCCCCCCTTTTTTTTTCCTGTATGGAAAGGGAGACCAACTTTTTCTGGTAAAAAAACATTTATGGTTGCTGGAAAGATGCTTCTTAAGCTGCCTTAATCTTACAGCCCTATGACTATAGCTCTGATCTAATTTAAAATCATTATTAAAAAAACAAACTGTTGACTTTAAATGGATAGCTGTTTTTCATGGGTTTTTTTCAAATTTGGTCTGCAATCTTAATGCCCAAATTGTTGAAGACATTGAGGAGCTGCTTGAATGCAAAATAGTTACGTAGGGCTTTTTTGTCTTTTCTTTCTATGTGTGCAGTTGCAAAATGATTGTAGTTACAAAATGATCATAGTTACAAAAAGCACAAGAAGTGATGCAACTGTTTATTCTCAGCTCTTCTTGGGGTGCTAATGATTAATTCTTAATGTGTCACACCTCCCCCTTAAAAGCTTTTAATATAGGCCTGAGAACTAAAGAGTGGAATGAGTAGCTCTTTGATGACTGTTACTAAACTGTTGTTTTACTAGGTATGGATAATAGCTATAGGGAAGCAATCAGGATAGACAGTAAAGGTTTGGTTTGGAGAGTACTTTATCTTACTTCATAGAAAGGTTCCAACAGTTCTTTACCTTATAGCTTGTTTCCTCTTGTCAACTTTTTGACTGTTTCTTTAGCAGTCATGTGCCAAGGCTAAAACACTGGCTTCTGTTAGAAAGCATTAATTTTCTAAACTTTTATCCTTTTCTTAAAAGTTTGAATCTAGTAGTGACATGAGGAGCTAAGATTATGAGAAACTTAAATATGGAGAAAGATAGCATACAGCTATTGTTTTAGATAAAGGACCAAACCTATTTCTATAACCTAACTGTATCCTTTACTTTCTGCAAAATGAGGGAAGTGAACCTTTGGTATCTTTAAGGAAAGGTGAAACATCTTAACCCCTAGTGAAATTGAATTTCTCAGTGAGAACTTAGTGGGTGTTGCTGCAGTGTTAAAATAGAGCACCTGTTCTAGTCTACCATAAAGCAGAGCATTTAACTTGGCAGTATTTGTTCCTTGTGTCAATGAGTTCAACTGTTCGCTGTAATATCCGCCCAATAGTGCACAAGTTCCAAAGCACTAGTCACTATGAAAGCTTGCTTTCAAACCGTAAAAACTCTGGAACTTGTGACTGAATGGTAGGTGTGATTAAAAATGTAACTTTTGCTGTTGCTAAAAGTGAGTTCTGTGGTGTGAATGAGGCAAGCTTGTTTCTGCCCAGTTTCCTCCTATTTCCTGATTTTTCAAGTTATGCAGCTGTGTGATTTTACCTTGTTTTTTTACCACTCCTTTCTAATTATGTTTCTGATGAGCTTGAATAGAGTCTTATTTTTCCTTAGAAGGAGAAAAGCCTTTATGAATGAAAAGTTAAATGTATACCATATTAAGTTTTTAATTTGCTTGCCCTGGTAATTTGTCACCTACTTAACTTTCAAATGCTTTATTGAAGTCAATCATTGAGAAATTATTTCTGTGAGTTTTTATTTCAGTGCTGAATTGAATTAGTGATACAAGCTTTGAGCTGAGTTGAGAACACAGTCAAGATGTCTTGTTTTTTTTTTTTTTAAAGAAAAAAACCAAGCATGGCTTGTATGTTTACTAATGAGGACAAGAACTGCTTCAGTATCTCTTCTAGACTTTTTCCAAGCCTTTTATTGTTGTCATAATATTGGGTTAATGACAGCAGAGTCAAATAAAATACCACTAACTGGATGCTTACCAAAATACAGTAATCCAAATACTGAAGAAACAAATATTGCACAGAACAAGACTAGGCTTCACACTAATAAGAATTTAGTACAGATAAAATCACTGTAATCTGTCAAGAAATAGTCAAAGTTTTAGTAAGAACTACAGTTGACTTGACCCTGGATAAAGCATCTGTAGGCAGAAGTTTAGTTTTGCCACTATGAACAAGCTGTATATTCTGTGGCAAACGTGTTTTAAAAAACTAGCTGATTATTGGTTGTAAAGTGTTCCTAGTGCCTGTGGCTATTGAGTAGTTGAGAGAATGTTTTACACGTTTGTGATGCGTATAACAAAAGTGAGGGAAAACTAGCAGAGCACTAACTCTTTTACTGTGGCAAGTTAGTGAAGATGTGAGCTATGCTTGGCTCATAAATTAAGGCAGAAGTTAGCCATCCACATTCATCTCAGCATAACTCCTCTGCCTACTGCTGCTGGGCAAGGCACAAGAGTTAGCGTAGCCCGTTTGTTGTTATGAAGTAGCGAAGTCCTAGTGGAGTGGAGAATGAGCTGGAGTTATTTACACAATCTTATTGGCACGAGGCTAGAGGAGGGTTTGCTTTTCATGGAAACTGTATCAGCTTTGGCAGAGGTACAGAACTGTTCTTGAATTTCTGGAGCAAGTCTTAATCTTTAATATTTTCATTTTTGAGGAGACAGTGAACTGTTTCAGTGCAGATTTTGAAGTGCAGTGTATGTAAAAATATCAAGCCAATCAAATACCAACTAGATGCCAAGCTAAACTATAGTTACAACCACATCTACTGCAAGAAATGTAAAAGTGACCTTTCAAAAACCAAATGACAAATGAAAAGCATCTGTAGTAGCACTTAAAGTAGGCATTTTTAGATATTTCTAGGTGCATGTGTCTTAACTGAAGATTCCCTAACTCTTTGCTGGAATACTGATTCAGTCATACTCCTGTAACAAAGTGAGTTAGCTGCCTGCTTTGCACCTCTTGGGGGTGCAGTCTTGGAGTTACAATTGTCTTGGCACAATCCACAGTGAGGTTTGGAGACAGCAAGGGTTAAAACTACAATGGTAAAATAATTCCAAATTAGATGTGATAGGATAAGCAGTTACTGTTAAGTCTTGGAATCTGCCATAGTATCTGCTGACAGGTAAAGATGGAGACAAAAGCAGACTTTGCAGTCCTGGTAGCCTCAGGTAGTCTGCTTTTGTTTAATAATGTAACTAAATATTACAAATAATTCTTTCTAATATACTGCTTTCATTAATCCCTGCTCTTGAATATCACTTCTCTTCTAGGAACTTCCCATTTAAGACATTGCTGGGGAGAGAAGAGATGGAGCAATGTTTCTGCTGTTAAGTCAGGAAATACTTGGCATTTCTTTTGCCCAGAACTGTGTCTTTTGTAGTATAAAATGGTATTTCAACACAACTGGCTGCAAGCCTCAGCTGACTTACTACCAAGGTGTTCTTAACTGGGGTGAAGTGCTACAAGTAGTCTCATCTGCTGTTTGTGTAGTTACTCACTATGCAGTTACATTCCTTGTTAACTCCAGGACATTTCTACCTAGAGTGACCCCAAAGCTTCTTAGTGAAAAGGGAAAACTGATGTAGCAGAAGCAAAGCTGGGAGGAGAGCAAGTGTCAGGTCTGGTGCCTTCTGCCAGGTGAATTGAGGGGTAAAGATGCTTCTGAGGCAGGACACGGTTTTATTCTTGTATAACTTTCTCTTCCAGGCTTTTTTCTCCTTTTCCTCTCAGAGACAACAACAGCTTGCAAGTCCTTCCAAGGCTCTGTCAAATTTGAAGTAGGCAGTGAAGATATTGGTGCTTTTTCAGCCCTAGGTAACTGCTTGCCTTGTGCCTTACAGTACTCAGCTTTAACTAATAGTAAGTGGTGGGATATTATGAACAACTGGAAGCTTGCACAATAATGTTATTCAAACCAGTGTGTTACTGCCAATATAAACTCAAATATATTTAATGCTATCGTAATTTCCTAGCAGGCTTCCAAATTGGCTGGTAGACTCTGAAAGCCCTCTTTATTGTGACTTTGTAAAACCCTGGCATATTAGATTAAATAAATGGATGTTGTGCTCTTAAGCTTTTTTTAATGGAGATTAAAATCTTTGCCAACTTTGCTTTCTTCAGTGTAGCCTTGCATAGGCCCACATGTTGCACTTGAATGTGCTAATGAGAATCTCTCAGATTGGAGAAAATGGCAGCTCCCTGAGGTTGTCAGCATCTCTTAGGTTTTTTCTTTAATCTTAAACTTGCACTTTTTCTTCTTTCATTGAAGGAGCTGCTGTTTTTTCTGATGTTTTTCACTTTTGCATGTGGGATACCAAGACAGACTTCTGCTCAAAGCTTTGCATTCCAGCAGTGTTGAAATCTGGCTGCTGTGTATATTGTGTGCTTTGAGGCCAGGTCCTATGGATAATGTACAGGAACACTGTATTTAGTAGTAGGGTGCTAGTTCCAGTAGCTATTTAATTTTTTGAATGGTAGGTGCTATGAAAATAAGTGAGAATTGTGTAGAAGAGCTTGCTGTTTAAGAACTACACAACTCTGTATTTAGTAGCCTAAGGGTATGGACAAACTTGTTTGTGGGACTGAGCTTGCAAGAGAAGGCTACAGCAGAGAAAGGAGGCAACTAATTCTCCACTACAAATGTGGTGCAGATAAATCTGTCTATGCTTTCTTGAAGCCCAACTGCCTCTGTCCCTCCTAGTTCTGGTAGTGCTCCAGATCTGCAAACAGGGCTAGTTCCTATGCAGAATTGAGTCTGCCATAGGACTCATGCTTCAGATAGCAGCAGCAGCATGTTGGTGCCACTAGCGTTTAGCCTGTTAACACACTAGCTGGTGTTTTTCAAGTGCCCTTCAAGTAGCATGTAACATTTTTAAAGGAAAAAAAGAGTAGAGTCCACAAAAATAGTGGAATGGGGAAAATTACCTCACTTTTACTCTGTTAAATATTTGTAACGTTTACTTGATCAATGCTTGTTTCAACTCAGCAACCTGATGATTTATGATAGAGCTTGCTTTAACAGGAAGCAATTATTTTTTTAACATCCAAAGCTGCTAGAATCATGACATACCTGACACTTGGTTTCTATCTTAAAAAGGAGTTTCTGTTTTTATGGCTCCACTGAAAACATGAACCAAAGTGCACTGTAAAGGTGGTGTAAAAACTTCTGGGTTATTGCACCCCAGTTATTAACTTGACCTATTTGGCAAAGGGAAATAGCTGATCTTTGTTTTTAGTGTTGAGATTTTGATTTAATAATCCCAGAAAATTTAATTGTGGCACCTGGTCTTCCTTGTTTCTGCTATGCATTTGTTGTGACTTGAGAAATGTTTCCTGTGTGCTTCCAGAATCTGTTATGATTACAGGTGCCTCTTCAATTCTTCATGCTGTTCTCCAAGCTATTGCTCTAAAGAAACATAGCTTTCTGTGGAACTTTTTAGATTCCTTTTGTACAAGGCAGGTTTAAGGAAAGATACTGTTCTTGTTTAAGGGAACTTCATGAGGAAAGACTGGCATAGCTTGTCAGAAGTCACTTACCAGTCAGCTTACAATATTTGTGAACTGGTATATATGTCATGCCTAGAGAATACCTGTGCCAAAACTTATAGCATATGTGAAACTGTTTGAAAAACACCTTCAACTAGAATAATGGAAAGTAGCAATGTACAGAGATGAATATACTAGCTCTTTCTATACTAAAGCTTATGGTAGGGCTTTTATAGATAAAGCTTTTCTTGGTTAAGCAGTGTCA
>VYZW01016486.1:10952-31333 GCA_013401315.1 Balaeniceps rex | reverse complement strand
TAGGAAGACAAAAAGTTAAAATGCTCAGTCTCAAATGGGCCTACACCAACATGCAGCATACAGGTTAAATGCTATTCAACTCATATTACAGGGGAGTGGATTAGACCTGTAGATCTTGTAGTACTGACTGTATCTGACATGACTAGACTATATTTTCAGTTTAAATTAGTGGTAAGGAGCATGCAAGGTTCCTTCAGTGAGAGATTTGCTGTTGTTGAAGAGTGACCTAGAATTTTTACATGTAAATCTATTTCTTACCATAAGCTTATGATTTTTTTTGGTGGTTCTCTTTAAATTTGCATATCTGTATGTAGGGCTCAGGCATAGTCTCATACGTCTGCTCTCCCATTCCTTGCACACTGGTGACACTGTAAGGTTCTCAGCTCTTGCAGAAACATGACTCATATGGAAAAAAGTTTCCTTTTGGGAAGCTCCACTTCGTTAGGTCTTGTATGAGCCAGCCTCTTCTGACCATTCCAGCTCAAATATTATGACACCTTTGTTCAAAGACTTCAGTTCTCTAATTCTCTGCCAACTCCTTCTCATGAAGGAAACTAGCCTCATAGTTTCTCTAGGAAGCCTCAGCCACAGCCTTCTGCTTCTCTCTCTAATTCCTAGACTCACAGCTTTTCTTTTGTTTAGAGACTTTGCCGCCACCCTCTTTCATTAGCTTCTTCAGAACACAGGCAGCGTTCTTAAAGTTCATCAGTGCCCAAGTCCTTGTCCATGTCCCCATGGACTGAGTGGATCCATCTGAGCCCCATCTGAATACCCTTCTCCTTGCCGTGGGCCTATCACATTTGGACTAACCACCTAATGCCCATTCTCATCTTGTCCAACCACTAAAAAACATCCATGGTCAAATCCTACACCAAAGGTCTGTGTTTTACTATTACTCTGGTGCTTATCTGAATACTCAAGTTAAGAACGTTAGCATTTGCACATCACAGATTTCAGCGTGAGACTTGCAGGCTGCCAGTGAAAGTCCTCAAATCTACTCTGCACATTTGTCCTTCTTAGAAATCTGTGCTGAACATGCAAACCAACTATTCTAACATACTTGGAAAAATATACAATGAAACAATGCATTTGAGTCTAAAACCTGATCCTGGAATTACTGCTTGTTTTATTTTAATTAACAACTGAGTTTTAAACATCCTGAATAATAGGAATCATGAGTTTGTTTTGCTATTTGTGCAGCCCCAGAATTTGTTGTCCAAATATCTGTGAGCGAGTAAAAGTTGAATATTCTTGAAAATAAGCACACATCCTAAGGCTCTTAATTTTTTTTCCCCAATTCTTATTCATTAGCACCATTTTCTGATTTTGTTAGATACAAATTCTGTCTCTGTTCTTGTGCCATACAGTTTGTGCAAAAAAAAATGTGACCTTATGCGTATTCAACTTCAGTGTTTCCAGAAAATCCAAATGCTTAAGTTAATTCCCACAGATTAGTTGAAAAACATTTGTATTGATTTAATATTAACATAGAGATGCCCAAATAAAACCAGCAGGACTTACTGAGGAATAATTTGAGACCACAATTTAAAAAAAAACCACCAAAACCACAGAAACAAACAGACAAAAACCCCAGCAACCTTACAGTATAATATTTTGATATAATAAGACAGCAGAGAGAGATGGGTCAGATTTCCCACTTCCTGTGCACAGAACTCATAATGATATTTGCTTCTTAGCAATGTTGCTTTAAAGATATACCCTGTAGCATATCAACAACAAATGTACTTGAAGAAATCAGGATCAGTTAAGAAATGATTCATGGGCGTGAAGAAGGGGCTGCATTTGTAACAAATATTCAGCCATCTCTGCACGTTTTGTGTTCTCACCTCCTGCTTACCAAGTAGCTTCTGTTTGAGAGTTTGCAGTATTCCCTGTGGAAATGGAAGTGCTAGTCCAGTCGCCAACCACACCTTTTTATTTTTAAATACATATATTTGTACCAGGTGACTAAGGCTTTTCTTTCCAAGCTAAACGAAATGTTTTCCTACATGATGACTACCCTGTATTTTTGATTCCTGCTTTAAAGCTTTGTGGAGACAGCAAAATCTTATTTTACTGTGAAACATAGCAGGTGGAGTCACTTACAGGCATATGATGTAGTGTTGACCTCACTTTGCTACCTCTCAGTGGAAGTATAAGGGTTTCTCACCACTGGGATTTTAAAGACAGATAACCACCGTGACATACTTATCTCCCTGTATAAGATACAGCAGTGGAGAATAAGCTTGAAGTGTGAATTAATTTCTTACTCATCAGCAGGTATGTAGAGCCTCTAGACCTTGTCATATACAGTTGCTGAACATGTTGCACAACAGAGCCACAGTAACTCATACACCTATCATGAGCGAGTCTTGTCTCCCCGAGCGTTTCCACAATGTCATCAGTGTTAGAGCTGAAGAGGAGGTGTTGGAAAAAAGATTTAAATTTTTTTGTAACAAACCCAATGAGGGTAGGCAAGTCATAGACCGGGGTAGGACGTGTGGTTGTGACTTGCTGAGAAGATCAGATCCTTGGAGTGTATTAAGCGTATGATGCAGTAACACTTTATTTCAACAGCAGAAAGCACCCTCAAGTTATAATCTAATTAGGGACATTAAGATTCATTTGCATGTTATGGGACATATTTTAGGGACAAGCTGCTTTGATCTTTAAGAAAAGGCCAATAAATAGTTGTCCTCTACGGTATCTAAATTAGGTAACTTGACGTTAATATGAACTGAGCATGCTAGAATTTACATAGAGATGATTAACATGTCAAAGGGAACAGAGCAAACATTAAATGCAGGCATGTTATGTGTTTATGACCAGCAGGAGGGTTGGTTTATTGCTGTCCTAGGGGATGAGTCCTAGGTGACTTCATAATCTTTCAAACAGAGTAGACAATATTCAGTCAGATTCAAGTACCCCAAAAATGGGTTATAAAAAGCACTGCATGCTGGATATAAGTACTTGAGAGAGGGGGAGAGGGAGATGGATTTTACTCTCTAATGGAGACTATTTTCCTGAAATACGATCATGGATTTTTATTCAACTCTTTCCCTAGGTTAATATAATCAGGTAATTCTTCTAATCTGTATTCAGGACATTTGAGCCAGTAATAATTTAGGAATGAGAAAAAATATTCAGGTCTCTCTTCACCTTTGCAGAGTCTGGAAATTGATTGCAGACTGTGGGCCCAAATGCCTCATGTTATATCTGGGAACAGGTTACAATCAATCCTCTGGTTTAGTGCACATGTTTATGTGAGTGAGATTATTAAAGATCATATATAACAGAGCAGCCTGTTTGTGACTCTGTGTGAAGCACAAGTTAAAATAAAGGGGGTGTATGGCATACAGCTCTCTCCTCTTCAGCAGCATTTAAGAGGGGGGGAAATTACTCTTTTTCTATTTAGCTTGCTGAAAAGTTTCCATACTAAACTCTGCCTCTGCCTTGGCCAGTGCACTGATACTTCTTTTTTCTGTTTCTATGCACCTCTCTTTTCCTTCTGTACACCATCAGCAGTCTGGGGTCCTCACTCTTGACATCCCAAGTTATTTTCCTATTGTCATTTATTTTACAACTGTGCTGTCTGTCTGCCTGCTTCTGATGCCATTAGCTGTCTCTGCATCTACAGTACGCATAACAGGCTTTTCATATACGAGCCAGTTGCTGCACTAACATAGAAACTGTGCTGTGCTGGAGATACAAGTGCTTTGGGGTAAATATGGGCTCTTTCTTATATGGAAAACTCGCCCCTAGCTGTCATTCATTGCTGCTCACATTTTGTACTTGCATTCAGAGAGCTGGGTGAGAGAGTGCAGAAAAATACCAGCATCTTTTCTCATGCATGTTTACTTTCTCCAAAGATTTAATAGATTCCTTGTGTATTGAGAAAGGCTGTGTATAAGCACATAAAGGAGATGGGTAGACAGGCTAGAAAAAATAGAGAGAAAGGAAAGATTATAGTAGAAAATATACGTAAAGTAAAATCTACTCATGTATTTTTTATAGTACTGTATTATCTATTCAGCATCTAAAGCCCAGTGTCACTTACAATTGCTTTGTAAGATTATCATGGTTGAGAAAGACTGTTTCCCTTTGACATTCCACTGCACCAGTGGCCTTCTCTATTGTTTTTAGTTTTGTATATGGGCAACAAGTCCTTTGAGCCTCCCTAGTTTTTTGAATACCCACTGCTATTAATAATTATGGACTAATCATATGGGCCATAGCAAGTGAAAGGCCAACTGTCTAGATCGTGAAGAGCTGAAAACCAGGTCACTGCTAAGCTTATCTTTTTCTTGAGAATCCACGGATTTAGATTGTGTTGTATGGCTTTGAGAGGGTGTTTAGTTGTATCTTATCTCAACTTGTATCTGTAAACACAATAATAATTAATATTGACTGCTTTGGGAGCCTCAAATGAACAGTGTTAGGTAAGGACACAACATTATTATTAAATACAACAAGTACTGCCTGTAGCACTAAATATGCATTCATGCATTCATTCATTCATTCTATTTGCACCCAGAAAACATACTGGGCCAAAGCCTGAGGTCTCCATCCAGGTTTTAACCTAAGTTTTACTCAGACTAGCCCTAGGTAAAAAACAAGGTAAGCAAAAATTACTAATAATGCTAACTGAATGAGTCAAGAGATGCTTCTTGGCTGTGCTGGCCTGTTCATTACAAAGGTGGCCAGAAAAGGAAAATAAATAGCACCCTCCTCACCCTGTTTTATTCCTTAATGAAAAGTAAGGAGGGCACGAAACAACTTTTTTTTGTTTCTTTTTCTGCTGTGCTTTTTACATCAAAAATTCAGATTCGTTTTACACTGCCAGACCAGCGAAAAGAATGACAAGATAATAAAAAGCCTAGAACTGGGGGCAAAGGTTTTCAATCGATATTATATTGAAATCTTTTTGCCAGATACCTTTGTTATCCAAAGGAGCTAAAAAAGTACCTGGCTCTGGCAAGGTGGCAATTCTCCTTGTAGATAACTGGTTTCAGCAGTCACAGCATTCCCGTCTCTGTGTTCTGCACCATCCCCGCTCTTAGCTCCCAAAGGAGGGAGGGCTGAGGCTCACCACTGGAGCCCGTACACCTCTCCCCCACTGGTGTACTTTCCCTCTGGGAGCATTGCCAGTTAGGTGTAGGTTAGAACAGCCCTGGGGCTTCTTATCAGCTGCTTTCCCTTCACTGAACTGACTGAAAAATCTGCCAATGTGTGGTTCCATTTTGAGCATAGGTATGTGTGACAAGCGTGGGGGTGATCCTGGGTGATTTGTAATAGTTTGGAAAAGGCTGTCACTCTCGTGGCATGTTTGCATTACGAGCAGGATAAATATTTCACTCTGAGAGCTCTGTCTAGTTAGCAGAACTACACACCTAGGCAAAAGCAAATTGTCCTTTTATCTGAATACAAGAAGGGTCTTTAAGGTGCAGAGCCAGAGCAAATAGCAAAAGGAATGCAGGGGAGGGAGCCACAGCAGGCAGGTGCAAGCAGGCTGGCTGGTGGGTTGCATGCTTGGGTCCGTCACTGTGCTTTGCTCGGAAAGCCAGGTGGGCAGAGTTAGCAGGCAAGCGAAAGACTGGATGAGCTTAAACATGCTTGAAACGTGGCTGCTAATTTTGAATCTTTCTTTCTGTAGTGCATTATTCTAGCTACTAAATAAAAATTATTCTTTATAATAATATTTTGGCCAGTATGTGTATGCCTGTATCACATTATACATGCTCCGATGTCGGCTTGAGTTTTGGGAGCCAAGCAGTGTGATCCAGTTGCACCTGTACAGACAGTGAGGTAGAGCATGAACATGAGCTGGTGCCTGCACCTTCCATGGCAGGACAATAAAAAATAACTGGCATGACTGTGTCAAGAAAGGTCCCTTCCTGGGGAAGGAGTGGATGTGTGAAAGGTAAGGGCCAATGCAAAACCTTCAGGATAAGACTGGAAGAATGACAGGATTATACCTGGGGAGAAGTGCATGGGTGTCCATACTCTAAGAAAAGGCAGAAGCAGAGTGGAGTAGAGCTGCCTGTTACCATGACAATAGGCAACAGTGTATCTGTGTGCGGAACAAAAAGATTAGCAGTCATTCGGGAAAGATTCTCGTCAAAACCCTACCTTTCCTACAGTCTAATGAACGGAAATGTAACCTTTTATTTGAAAGATTGTCAACTCATTGGAGTCTCGCCTTCCTATCCCACCAGCAACTTATACATCCTGTAGTAATTACGGATTTTGTGTATTATAACATTTTTCACATCCGTCTGAAGGCATATTAGAATTTGATGATAGCCATAAGTGTGATGTGAATGTAAGGAAGAACTTTTCTGGGAAAAAGAATCTCTCTGCAGTTTAAAATTTTGCTCTATCACTCTAGTGAATCCTAAATAAATTTGTATTTTCACCCTTGATGCTACTATGTGGTTGGTCCATTAATTCATTATTGCCTTTCACATATGCAATCATTTGCATAAGTATGAAGTGGTTGTAAAATACTATCACACTGATGAAGTGATATTTTACCTCCACTTTGCATTGTTATAGTAATGATTCCTGGTTCAGGGCCCTGGTTAATAAAATTTAATAGCTTTTTCCACTGGAGCTGTTTTTGTGATCTTTCAGCTATCTCTGCTCTCACGGGGTGAAGAGAATGATATATCCAAGACTGGCAAGTTTTAAGGCCTCAAACTGTCTGCCATATGCTTAACGAGAAATGTGAGCTTAAAGTTAAGCAAATGGTAGAGTAACCTGGGTGATGGGTTAAGCTTGATAAAGGGACCACCTAATTAAAAAAATCTGAAGGCAAGCAACTTAATTTTAAAGTGTAATGTTTTACTGGATATTAATGCTATGTACTGTAAATTCATTGCTTATTCTTATGTAGTGAGTAATTTTATTTAATTCATGTTTGTCTGGCACACAGGTCTATATGCATGTTATGAAACAAATAAAAGAAATGAAAATGCACTGATCTAGATGTACAGACACACACAAAAGAGCAGGTTAATTTGAGTGGCTTTATACAAATACCTAGGAAGGCTTGTTTGGAATATTCATGCTAAGCTATTAGTCATCTTCCCAAATAATTCATTTAGATTTTGTTAGGCTCTTAGAGTAGATGTAATCAAATATTTGTGGAGCCTGCTGATGGAATTGTGTTTTGGATTCCCTAACATGAGGGCAGAGTTATGTGGGTTGCTGCTGTGCACTCTCTAACAGGCTTTGCGAAGCCTTCTGATTTGAAAGACAGCTATTATTTCCCCAAAGCCTGACACAGTGAGTGTTCACGTCCTGATTTTCATTACTTTCATTTTTGGTGACTGAAAGCCTCAGTCTGTGTGCTGCAGAGGTTTCATTCTAATCAGACTTCTTTTTTTTAACTTTACTCAGCTACTGTTTGCATTAGAAGCAAAAGAAAGGCATAAGGATTGTACTTCCCAGTCAGGTTCCTTTTACATACATAGCATATCCAAGCCTTATTACTTTCTCTTCATACATGGCATCATTCATAAGACACATTTGTTGATGACTCTTAGGAAGTTTCCTAGTAGTTTTAGAAAGATACTCTTTGGCCTCACTCACAGTCTGTTTTTTTAGTCATGACAGATATTGGCAGCCTATTTCTTGAAGTTTAGACAAGGTTTTACTGTAATAAAGGTTGTAAATAGACATTTTATTTCACAGTGCTCTGCTTACACTGGATACAATAGAAGAATTACAACCCTACGTATTAGGATATATATTCTGTATAAAAATCTATAAAACTACATGAATTATCATAAGAAAGAAGTAACCATTCAGTTTCTCAAACATAATAATCTTTAAGTACCAGTAGGAGGACTGTAAACTACATATAAGGGGCAATGTCTGCAGTGTAAAAATTGGCAGATACAAAATATGCCTAGAGATACTAATAATTTACCACTTACGATCCATGCAGTGTTCTGCAACTGATTCTTTGTACACTGAAGTGAAGAGAGGTCTTTGTGCAATAATGGTAGTTATTGTACAAGGCTCAAGTATGCATGTAAAATTTTCAAACAGTTCTGTATGTATTGGAAATTCAAAATGCATTGGCATGAAAATCAACATTGTAGCAAATTCAGAATCCTGACCCAGTCAAACACAAAATAGGATCAATTCATTTTTGGTTTAAGAACTTAATGAGTTTTTAAATATTGGACTCTACTTGGACTAAATTTAAAGCTGAGTATTGAGGTGAATACAAGAAAATCATCAAAAATTTTGTCAATATTTTAGAAAATCTTATTTCTGACTCTGGCTAAGCCATAATTCAGAATACAGAAATATGGAAGGAGAATTCAAAAATCACAAACCCCAACTTTTAAGGCACTGCCTTAACTCCCATTTACTTAAACAGTCTATGTCAGTTCTGTGGCTCCATGAGCATTCCCCAGCTCTCAGGTCCAGGTGCATATCCAGTCATGTCCAAATTCCTCTTCAGGATGAGACCTGGGTGTGCACCTATGAGACCTGGATGGATGGGCTAGGAGACAGCTGCAGTGCTCCGGAAAAGTTCAAGGTAACTGGCAGACCAGGAGGCTAAAACATGCCATGAAGCGTAACTGCCCCATGGTCTAGACAATGTCATTAAGACTTAGGTATATAACTTCTCTAATTCCCCTTGAAATTCCTTTGCTGGTATCTAGAAGAAGGAAACCACAGATCTCAGGGTTTTTTTTTTTGTTTTGTTTCTGGTGGTGTTTAGCTATGTTGTCTTTGCTAGGGATCTTTAAAACTCAGTTTATCTTATTGCAAAAAAGCAATAATGAAACCCACTTGCAAAGTTAATATTTAATTTTAACATAGCTAAATTACTTATATCCAAAACACTCAAATATGTAAAACACTACTGCTGTGTAGTTGCTCAGGGAATGACTGGTGCTTGTTGTATTGCAACCCTGTTCTAATGAGCTGTTCTTGTAGTTCAAGATAGAAAATGTAAAAAGTAGTCAGCTGGGATCGTGATTACCTTTGCCCATGTTATAATAAGACCTTTGTGATAAAACAAAAAGTTCTGAACAATGGCGACTGCATCATCATCAAAAGCCAAGATTAAAATAAAGGTTCAGTTATATTTGGGAAAGTCTGATGGCCTGATTTTCCAAAACGCTGTGTGTCTGGAAGCAACCTTTGTATTCAAGGTACAAATGATAGACAAAGATGAAAGTAAGGTATTTACTTGTAAAGAGTAGTCAAATTGGAAAAAGTTAGAAATTGACATTTTCAAAATGAGTTCTTCTATAAGCCGTGGTCAATAACAACTTCAGCAGAAGGGAGACTAAATTTACTAGTATATATGGAATGAGTGACTTAATCTATCGCTGAACGACTGCCAATGCTGGGGTGGAATACAGCAGATGTTTTTCATGGAAACTTTAAACATAATTTTCCAATAGAAAGTGAAGCATAATATTGTCTCTAATTGAAATAGTAGGAAAAACTTCAGTGGGTCTGGTAACTACTGTCTACCTCCTAGAAATATAATTTACAGGTTTCTTTCTCATTTCAATTTTAATAATTTTTCTGCTAAAGAATCAAGATATTTATGAATAAAGTAAACAAACTATCATAGTAAGCTGAAGTGGAATTAATTCTGCAGAGTAGCAACAGAATTAGCTAGTCTGAGGTGAGTAAGCTGTGTACTATGCAAAGCCTACACATTTAGACCTTGTTACTTATCTCAGCTGGTACATAGATGGGAGAACAAACACTTGAAAAAGCTACTCCACAATTGCAGCACCAGGTATCAGAGGCAAAACAACAGTACACAATTTAGGTAATTATCAAATATAAGGCTCTACATTTGGTAAAGACACAGAAATGCCAAATGAGGCACTGGAAATTGTGACCTCCGATGCAGCTGTTCTCATCACTTCTGCAGAGGATCCCTTTGGGGTATACCTAAGATGGGCTCTGTCCCTAGGGCTATGCAATGCCAACTCAAATCCTCTGAAATATTCAGTTTTTAACTTAGAAATGTGTATGCTGAGATGCTAAGATAAGAGAATACAAAGGATCTTGACCCATAAAGGTCTTGTTTTATCCAAAGTTTCCTAGGATTAGACAAGAGAAGAAATTTTTAGTACTATGCAAAGTTATGGGGAAAGCTTTCAACAGATATGTTTGTGCATGGGGAATCCACATCATGAAATGCTTTTAAGAGTGAGCCAAAAGTTTTAAATTAATATTTATGTTGTATGATCACAGGAAACAGAAGAATGACAAACAACAGTACATTAATCCTGTTGGTAATCTTATTAATTTATTTGGGATAAGTATCTATACAGGTTTTAAAAATCACATACATTAATGTGTTGATATGGATTACCCCACAGTTCATGCCACGGAGATCGAAAGGGAGCATGCCTGATTAGAAAGAGAGAGAGAGAGGAACCATAAGCCAGTCCACAGCCACCACACTGTTGCTCACTGTAGAGCTATTCCAACTCATTTAAAATGGCTCAGTGATGAGGTTTTCATGACTTCCTCTGGGAGATTATTCTACAGAATTGCAAATCTCAGAAATGGGAAGTGTAAATATTCCCTCAGTTAATTTAATTAAGCTACTCTCCATTCTCGCCCTTTCACAACCTAGTAATTTCTCTCTTTTCTTACTTTACATATTCCTCTAAAACTATATGCTTGAATGGCCACTAATCTGACAGGGGATAGGGAGAAATCCTTCTTTCTCTTGTTTCTCCATGTTTGATCCAGTGCTTGACTTGTGCTTGGAAGGAAGGGAGAAAGTCACATGGGACATCAGGAGGCCAGAGGAATGCACACGTTCACTGAGGGGCCGGCTCGGCTTGCACAAACCACAGAAGGATGCTGGTAGAGTTTTGCCTGGCTTATTTCACCATGCTGAGTACTTCAGTAGTATGCGTGACTTTATCCCTACAGCACTCCTGTAAGGAAGCAGAATAACCCCATTTTAAGATACTGGAAGTAGAAACCAAGGCATTCACATGAGTTGTTAAGCAAGTGATAATATGTCTCCACTACACAGTGCAGTACCAAGCTGAGAGACTCAAGATACTTCTAACAGATTAGGTAGGGTGCCGGAAGCGGCATCTGCTGGTGTGCTCTGCACAGAATAATTTGCTCTGTAAAGAAGCTAGCTTGGGAATCTTTACACTGCACTAAGAAGTGTAAGCATGGTATCTGTGACAGATGTTAAATGAGCTCAGCTCTGTTAGGCAGCTAAGAAAGGAAAGACTAAGGGGCTCTGGTGGAGTCCTGGTGAGAAAGCTGCTGACTGGCGTGAAAATCACAAAAGATGGTAGTGATACAGGACCTTTCTTGGCAAAACCCTGGGATTATGTCATTTTAGCTCTGTGAACTTAGGGTAAAAATCAGTGAATATTAAAACTAAGGTTTTCATAGCAATAATGTCTTGCCTCTGTTGCTTGGTTACTTATTAGACGGCTAATTTTCTGCTTTTTTATATTCAATAGGCTACAATCTGCTGCCTTTGTAATAATTGGAATCAGATCACCTCCTTGACCAGTAGAACTATTGAAATTTTACTGCAGTTTCACTGAAAGTGGGGTTTAGTCATTATCTGTAACGGGGAATTAGTGTTTTCAGGCTCCGTCCACATATGAATAAGAATGGTTATGCTCAGCTATCCCTATCACACTAGTGTTGAGAAAACGGTATGAAACTAACAGGATAGGAATACATGAAGGGATTCACCCCCTCTCTCTCTGTCTTTAGTCAGAACAATCAAGATCAACATACGTCCAATATCTTTTGCCCTAAATACCTTTTTTGTTTGTTAAAAGAAATGCTCGTTTGCACTTCCTGACTTCCTGCTTATGGCTAAAATCCAACTCAGAATATCAGTAGAGCTGGCGGTTTGAAATAGGAATCACTGGCTCTATTAAAAAAAAAAAATCAAGGTCAGACGATGAAGGTTGCTGTAGTTAAGTCAGTAGAGTTACATCAATGTTAAGCAATTATAAATGAAAGAAGAACCAAACTCTAAATACACTCTGTAGGATTTGACCTTTAATGCACAGCTGTTAATACTTCAACTCTACTCTTTGTACTTCTCCTCAGATCTCCATTCATGCCTGTTGTCTCCAGTTCCTTTTTCTACTTGGCCCCAACATGTTCAAAACTTAATGTCTACCCAATGACCTTCTCTATCCACAAATGTTTTTTTCCCTTTTTGCTCTCTAAACTTTCTCTTAAATTTACTAGATGTCAAAAGCTTGTCAAACATTCTCCTTTCTGTTCTTTACTACATTCAAACCTCCTCCCCACCCTCTTTAAAACCCTACTGTTCTTCTCTGCCTGTTTCCTGCTGGCACTGGTACATGTACTCAGTAACTTAGAGGAGGCAGTTCTGCTTCTTCAGGTTCAGTAAATGGATCAGCTCAGCATGGAAGGTCAGGAGAATAGCATGGCAGTGACAAGGAGATGCTTTTAAAATTGTCCAGTAAGAAATGGAAGAATAAGCATCTAATGGTCAAGTAAGAATCTCCCCTGAATTTGCTTTATTATGTTAAGAATACATCCCTGTGACAAGTGATGTGCAATATTTTCTAAGAAACTACATCTCATGTTCAGCATTTTACCCTTTATGTCTGCAAGGCATGTTTTTTTAAATTGGGCTTGTGACCTTTCTGATTCATGAAATATAAAAATAGAAAGTTCTTACAGAAATTTTTTTTTCTGGTAGTGTTGAATTTTGAAAGCGTATTAGTAGTATGAAGATTTTTCTTTGGGAGTTACAGGCAGCATTTACTCTGACACTTTGTGAAGGGGTGTTCTATTCTCATGACAGCCTTTTCTCCAGAATGCTGAGTAACCACAGAAATTAAAAAAATTACAACTGCCAACCCTGTGTTTAAGTACACGTTCAGATTTTGGTTTTGCTGTGATGCTCACCATTTCATTAATTGTTTTGTTTTTTTTTCATGTATACGTCATCTTTACAAAGAATGCAGTTTTGCAAAGAATGACCTTTACCAACACTGTTTTCAGGCTTGTAGATAATGCCATTTTGCTCTCAAGTGAGGTGAGATTCATGTGGGAAAAACTGCTGCTCTGCAATCCTGAGAGCAGTTGCACACTTCTTTCTTCCTAGACGGGATAAGCAGATGCTTTCTTCAGGCCTGCCTAGAAGAAAGTGTGGCCACCCACTCTTAGTCAAGACTACTCTTGGGACAGAGTTAGTCCTCTTCACAAAGACATATTGCACACTAGAGCAGTATAAAACAAAATGCTCTCATGTACTTACATAGGTTGCAATATTGCCCTCATAATTTTATACTTAACCTCCTGATAGACTTTAATCAATTTATCTGCACTATGCCTCTAAGGTATAAATCCAAAAGTAAAAATTGCAGAAGCTCCCCAGAGGGCACGGATTCATCCTAACATTTTCAAAACCATCCTGTAACAAAAAAGGGGTACAATCTCATCAAGCCTTTGGCTACCCCATATTCTGAACCTTTTGGAAAAAATCTCTATCCAAAATGCTGATAACATTGAACAGGAATTTCAAAGAAGAAATTGCCATAAGCCTTCTAACATGTTTGCCGTGAAGTGCAGAGGCTCTGTCACCTCTTCCACTCACACCGAGGGCTTTGGCTGCCCACATTCAAAGCCAGTGCTGGTACGGTGCAGCGGTGACTTTGGGTGAGACTGCTGGGCAAAGAGCTGGGTGAACAAGAGCTGGGAGAAACCCAGCTGGGGGATTCCCCTGTTTGCGCAGGACCTACATCTAAGCCCAGGCTCTCCCCCTTGGTCCTCAGCTGAGCTACGCCACAGCCTTGCCCATCCCAGATACAGATGAAGAAAGATTACTTAGAGCTACCTTTATTCCCCAAGACATTCTTGGCAGGGGGGGCTTTCATTCATGACATACACACAGCTTCTTCAGAGATATACGAAGACTTTCACCAGCAACTTCTTTTAACCTGATGCCATAGCCACTGCAATGTGCTCCCTTCCTGAAAAGTATGATGCGTGGAAAAAACCTGGCTGCTACTCAGCATCTGCGCTCGAGGGCGGATGTGGGAAAGGGGGCACAGTATGACAACCGTGCTCAGAGAGCACCTAAAAGAGTAAGGTATTGTAAAGTGAGTAATTTCTGGCCTCTGGAGTAAGCAAAATGATCCCCTTTAGGATATTTAGCTGTCATTTGATTTGCAGGTGGAAGTTTGGTTTTACAGATGGAAGTAATTTTGTTCTCTTTAATGAAAAAAGATAAGATCTTAAAGCTGTTCTTCCTAATTTGAGCATTTAATTTCAGTGCCATGATAAAAACCTAGAGAATTGTTAATGTGCAGATAGAAAACCATGTAGTTAGTTACACATCTCTCATTAGCATAGTTGTGAATAGGTCATTTTTTTGTGAATAACATATTTCACTCATTTGTATATATATATATGGATCAGTTATTTACAAGGGGTTACAGCACTGCAAAAATATAGTCTGATTTTATTTGCAAAGTTATTTTTAAATTGTCAGATTACTTTTAATACTTACATGTTTTTCCTGTATTTACTCAGCAGTAACCAGTGCTGATGTAGTCCCTGATCTGTTAGAGACTTAACATATGCTTAAGTTTTTACACTATGAGTATTCCTGTTAGCTTTGATAGGACTAGTGATTGGGCATAAGCATGTGTAAAAGTCTTAGTGAGAGCTGATGCCAAGTCCTTTGCTGTCTAACTTTTGGCAGGAGAATGACCTCAGGCTGGATTGGAATACTAGGGAAAAAAAAAAAAGAAGTATATAGACGCTGTTACTATTCTCCTGAGTCATACAGACTCTAAAAATATTTTAAAAGCTGTACACTTCAAAATTAAAGAGCGCATTAACACCTTCAAATTATTTGTTTTAATAGAGTATGTGTAAATATACACCTCTAACTTTGTGTTTCTATCTTTATTGAAAAGTATTTTTCCTTAAGTTAAAGACATTTTTGTGGTTAACCTTAAAGGAGAATGTCTGTTTATCAACTAATAGAAAAACTGTAGTGCTTGATGGCAGCAGGAACAGCATCATATTTCAGTTTGAACAGCTGCTATGGCCATGATCAGACCTGGCAATCCTTTTTGAATGTACACACAGAATAGGCCCAAACAAGATGTGATTCAGCAGCACCCCTAGAAAGACTTTTATGACCTATAACTGAAGCCACACCTTTTGTGGCTACATATTGAGTCAGCAGAGCAGAAATTGAATTTTCAATGAGTCTAGTGAATTCAGCAAGCAAATAGAACTCGGCGTTTCCTGGTAATTCAGCTCCCCATTGTGTCACTGACCTTGGGCAAGTTATTCAGCTTTCCAATATTTCATCTTCCATGTAAAATGAATTTAACAAGACCTAATCATCACACACTATTCTGTAGACCTCAGTGGAACTGCAGCCGTATAAATGAAGGCAGAATTTAGCACGCAGCTCTGCCACAGTATTTTGGGGTTCTCAGATGACTTCTGACCAAAATGAAATATAAATTATGCAGGAACTGGCTAACATTTAATTAAGCGAAGCCTCTTGCTATTTCAAGAACAGTTTCTCAACAAGCAGAATTAGCAGAAATATCCTGCTGGTAGAAGCCAATAGCTTCTCCAGGCAGAGCTGGTCTCTTCCCATCCTGACAAGGCTGTGAACTCCTCCCGTGTTTTATGAATCATGTATCTCCCAATTTCTCATATTATGGGTGCAATTTTTCCTTTGCTTAGCACTGAAGAACTGGTGCAGCTAACAGGGCAAAATGATGGCTGTTATTTTTTGTACACACATGAGCAGAATTGCTTAGTAGTTTAAGCCACTTTGCAACTGTACAAACACACTGTGAGCAGTAGGAATGCACTTATGTCCCCAAGGACCTAATCTGGCTTGCAAAACTTCCACTAGTGGCACAGATGTGCAAAAAGCAAAAATCCAGCTTCACTCTCTGGTTGCATGTGCGGAATGTGGCTGTAGCTAGAAAATAGTATATTAGCATTTCTACACTGATTTTTATTCATATTCTCAAAGAATTTTATTTACATTGAGTGGTAAGAATCATATCAGTTTATATTTCATATTTGGAAACTGAGCCAAAAAGTGACAAAATGATTCCTTCAAAATCATCCAGCAAGTCAGTCTTAGAGAAAAAAGTGCCCATTTCACTAGACCACATTGGTATGTATATATCTTCTTATTTATGATCAGCTCTGACTATTAGAATCTATTATTTATAATTCCACTAAGCTTATTTTCCCCCCTGCAGTAGATCTTCTACAAAGGCAGAATTGTTGTCATTTTTCTGCAGGTACTGTGATTCACTGAAGTATTATGGACAATAATGAAGTAGCACTGCAGATACCGTTAAGCACGAATCTTTGTAAAGCCATTTAAAATTCATTACCTAAAAACAGTGTAGCACTTCAAAAAAGAATTAAAACAAAAATGCGTGGGTTGTGGATTTTCAGTGATAAAGTAACTCAGAAAAGGCTTGTTCTGTCCGCATCATTGACCCCACACCATCAAACATTTTCAAGCAGTGTCAGTGTTTATCCTCAATGCTAGCAGTTTGATTTACATGCATACACTGTACTAACAACACATACACTGAGAGCTGGTTACAACCTTAAATAGGGAGAATTTGTCACCTGTCCACAATAGTGGCCTGAGGTTTACACTGGTGACAAGCGCATTTCAAAAAGCCTAGAGGATTGGCTCCAGGCCCAGAATTTCAAATGATCAGAGGTTGGCACCCCACTAAAGAAAACAATAATAAAATGACAGAAATGGTCACTGCCGAGCTACAGAGCTCCCTAGCTCAGAAGAGGTGCACATAAGGCACTAGTGATGAGGGGAGCTATGCTGCATACCCTGTGGTCAGTGGTGGAGTTTTAGGAGGTTGTGGCTGTGGAGAGATGGTAAAACAGGCTGTGTGAAGTGCATAAACTAACTAGCATTGACTGAAGATGCAGATGTCTGTGTTTAATTTGTATGAAGCTGCTAATTTTTAAAGGATGAATTAGCATATCTCTAATTTTAACTAGGGGGTTGTAATTAGTATTTTCAGAAAACATGGTTGTTGCTGCAGGCTTTGCCAGAGCAAAAAGCAGGTTCCAGTTCTGCACTGATCACCTGGAGGAACAAGCTCCTTTGGCTGGTAGGAGTAGGCAAGACACAGTGACCATAGCACATTTTGTTCAGTAGGAAAAAACTTTGAAACACAGCCCCACTTTTCCTCCCTCTCTCAGAAAACAACTTGATTTTCTCTCAGAGAGTGCAGCATTCTGATTTTTCCCCCTGAGCGACAACAGATGGGTTTGAAAGAAGTCTCCACTATTACAACAATATTTCAGCCCCTTAATTGTTTCCTCCCCTTTAGAAAACTAGTAGCTGATTTTATCCAAGGCAGTTTGTCCTTGAGAGTCTTTTACAGCACTAGAATCTATATCCTGCTTAACCGAACTCCTGTGGTTTATCTTCCAGTTTTCTCAGCTTCAGGGGTCCTGTATATCACTGTGGAGTCACTTTGCAGCCATCTTACAGAGGCCATCCTGGTCCTACACCAAGAGCTGGGGAACCGTCTGACCATTTCTCTGGTCTCCAGTGGCTGTAGGAGTAGGTTTGGAAGAGAGCGCTTCCTTGTGATGTTGAAACATGAAATAACAGCAGTGTAGTGCATTATCCGCCCCTCACAAACACTTGGAATACCTTCCTTAGACTCTGGCAACACTCCTCTAGCTTCTCATGCCAGTAAGACATTTTTTGACTGAATTGGAATTGAAACATTAACTCAGTTCCCGGAGTGGATAGTTTAGTCGTCTAAGCATCCTTGGGTCACTGAAGACATAGCCTCAGTTTTCCATCAGCTACATTTCCTCTGCCAGCTCTTGACACTGGTTGAGCTCGTCCCCATCAGCAATTGCTTTTAAGTGGTTAGGCAGGCTGTGTATATAATTTGTAAAGTAATGCGGAATTCTTTGGAATGGAAAATGTAATGTAATGTTATATCATGAGCCAGACACTCAGCATACTTCTATTGGCTTGAGGCCTGTTCCAGATCAGGATTTGAGTGTTAAATATGCTCCTATGACTTCCTATGACATGCTCTTCAAAACTGACTTTTCTTGACTTTATAATAATTGAGTTCATCCTGGTCTACAGGATTTTTTATTTGTGAAGTTTTGCATTCCAAAGCCTCACTCAACTAAATGGGGCAGCCCTTTCTCCCACAGATGACTCTGTCAACACTACGAGATAAACCAGGGTGGTACTTCCAAAAGAACACTAGATTCTCGTATCCGCCTAACATCAGACAGATATCAACCTCTCTCTATTCCTGTTGCACAATATCTCCATTCATCACACTGTTGTTTGGTTATAAAGGAATAAAGGCGGCTTAGAAGCCAGGACAGTCCTGATGGGAGGAAATGTGTGATTTAAATTTTGATTTAATGGCCAGATTGTGGCTTTTTTGATAAAAAAACATAGGAAGGAAAATTCTTAGAATGCCCTTACTTAAATCCTTGCAGTGAGAGGGCAAGGCCAGAGCTGTGTGCCTAGCTCTGAAAAGCCATGGCCTCCTTCTCTGCCTGCTGGGTATCCTGGAGACCTGCTGGAAGGCAGAGCACCTAATGTACTTTCCCACCTTCTGGCAATACACTTCCTTTAGAGCTATTGTGAGTTAGCTAAAGGTCTTTTTCCTGGATATATTGCTGACATCGCATCTCTCTTCTGGTGTAGACCGTACTAGTTACCAAGCCTTGCTATATCCTTTCCACTGTTTCTCCCCTGGAGGATGAATCATAGATCAGAGGGGCTGATGGGGAGAAGGAAGAAGAGCTGCACAGAGGCATCTGATATTCTGGCAGAGGAACGAGAATTGTTCTCGTGGGGATCTCTGTGTACTGAACTCGGACAAAATGTCTGTATTCCATTTTTAAACCCAAACCCAGACCAAACATAAAACAGCAACAAAAAATAGTTTTGCAGCTCAGTTTTCCTTTCACCCACTTGTTTTACCTATGTTTCCCTCCTTCTCTTCATATTCCCAACTATCATGACCTCCTTTGTTAGATTTTCTTTTTATAACGTGTAACCTGCAATCTACAGATAGAAATTAATAATGTCAGAATCCAGCTGGACTGGTAATGGGAGATGTAATCCACTAAATAATGCTGCTTCAAGAGTGTCAGCTGTGTTTTTTAGGAGTGGCCTGGAATTTTCTGTAATTGTTCATTCTTACAAGAGGAAAACTCATCTTGTGTTGTATTTACTGTGTTTTCTTTTCCTCCAACTTTTTACAGTATTTCTATATGTGTAGGAAGCATGATTTCTTTCTTTTCCTGAATGTCTATAGCACATCAATTAGGTGAGCAACAGAGTGATACCTTTCAGTATCTTGATTTTAATTGTATCTGTATATATTGTGAAGCAATGAATACGGCTACTTAAGCTTCCATGACATCTGGGTTTTGCAATTGGCAATGCTGTTATGTTTGACTGCCTGGCTTCACAGCAGAGTGACAATGAAAATACATTTAAACAAAAAGAATGAAGAAAAAAAATCTGATTTAAATGTTTCCCCTTTTTTTTGTTTTTCTGTTGTCAGACAACAGAAGCACGATAGTTATACAACAATCTTGGAGTATAATGAACTAATCTTCTGAAACCAAAGCTCCAAAGGCTCCGTGATTGTTTTCAAACTGCCTGCCAAGATCCCAAAGTATGATAATTAATGAACTTCAACATATGTGACAAAAATCCTAATTGAAGTAGGAGGGGCATGGGGAGCATTAATGAAGTTAAACTGATTTTTTTAAGTATCAGTTTTGAACTCTTCAATTTTATCTTTAATTATTAGTTTTAGGGCATAGCCTTGAGAAGTTCAGTAACATTCATGGTACAGTCAAAAGGCGTGGTGGAGAACCATGGTGAGAGACAATACCTCCTTAAGAGAGTTTTCAAAGAAGTCGCCAATCTTGCAAGCCTTCTGTATGCTTTTTACAGACTAAGGGCCTAGAAAATAAAAGAAATGGTGAAAAGCCTAAGGAGATGAAACAGCTTGGGTATACTTCACAAACAGACTGGGCAGGAGAGGCAGGAATAGGATACGGCTGTTCTAATGCCTAAGCCCAAGGCGCTTACTTGCCCTTCACGCCTTACTGACTCTTACCCTTTCAGCACTCCCATTCATATTTCCAATGAAAATGTGATTGCAACAGTGATTAAAACCAAGTTATTTTGGGTAAGTTAGAAAAAGAGTAATCACAGAAATACATGATAAAGAGTAGTTCTTGCATGAATGTGGCTGGGAATTTTTTTTCTTCCCCTTCCCTTCCCTTCCCTTCCCTTCCCTTCCCTTCCCTTCCCTTCCCTT